>CM059226.1:23404107-23446607 GCA_030347435.1 Clarias fuscus | reverse complement strand
AAATAAAAACTGTATTTTACAAAGTGAAAGCGTGCGGCGATGTGAGCGGCTTTATTTCAGTCATAATTTCACAGCCACATTTCAGCCATTCGTTGTCAAATACAACACTGGGCACAAACCGCAAAAAGCATGATGATTACTATTATTAAAAAAAAAAAACCTAAAGCGCTTTGGATTCATGCGACAAATTTTCTCTAGAAAAAGATTCTTATGTGCATATAATAATATTTATGTAAAAATAAAACGAGTTCCCCAGAACTTCATTCAAACCCTTCCTGCTCTGTTGGACACAGGCTTGCATCAGCACATCACTCCCCCCAAACAATACAGCAATTAGCATTTACTTACATCTGAACAGAGTCATTTACATAAATCTTACATGTGAATGGAGCGCTAAGTGTCTCCAACAAGTGTGGAGACGATAATCTGACATACGTCAAATTCATACTGAGAGCACTCAGTATTTTATGGTAAGGCAATGTGAATTTTTACTTCATTTTTTTAAAGTAAGTTGTGGTAGGAGAAAGTATATTTTATTGTTCAAATTAAATTCTGGGAGTGTGGGGTTAATGTTTTTTTTTCTCATTCTGTTTTTTTTTTTTTTAATTATTATGAGCTATATCTGCATCCTTATGAAATATTCAGTACTGTATAAGCTGTAAATTCATCACGTAAATATCGTTTTCATCTAGGGTTTGTTGAGAATTTGAAAGAGGGGAATGTTTCATACAGTATTAAATCCAGACGGAGCGCCGTATCCCGTTATCCCTCACATGTTAAATCGTGAGGTAAATTAGTCAGAAATATACTCTAAATTCATAAATTCACGTCACATACATTATTTGATGTATTTAAAAGGGACAGGACCACAGGTCTGGACCAACATTGTGGAATAGCTGCAAAATATGGAGATGACTGGAGCATTGTTCCACGTTTGTTCCTTGGGGATGAGTCAAGGTGGACCCGACAGACCTTTCCCATTGTTGGAGGCAACGGCATTGAGACAGACTCTTTGGTGGTGGCTGTGTGGAAAGTTGTGAACATTTTGGGTACAAAACGGTTCTATCTTCTAAATCAAATGGAATGTGTCAACCCAGCAAGAGTGTTCATTTGACCCACTGGTTGGGTCAATTAAATTACCCAGCACTTAGCAACATTTAACCCAGGTAGAGTGTCAGTTTTACCCACTTGCTCTAATATTCCTCCCAACAATAATGACGATGATGACCATGTCAGAATTCATACAGAGCCCAATAAAGGCTGTAAGCAGCTGCTACCATTCTCTACAGATCTCTCCAGTGGCCATAACGAATTTGCATCTGTCTAAATTCGGGAGCACACTGGCTCAGTGGAGTGGAGCCTAAAGTAACTTGTTTTGTAGCGTTCCGGTGACATGGCCTATTACAGATGCTTTTTGAAGATAATCTGCATCTGTCACAGTTCTGTGCAGAACACTCCAAGTTTTTCTGTCCAAACTTATCACACCATGTGTTCATGGAGAGCGCACTGTGCACAGTGGCATTGTCATATGAAACAGGATTGGGCTCTTTTAAGAAAATGATGCCACTGCTCACAAAGACATGTTTTATTTTCAACCTTGTGGAAGTATTTTGGAGAAAACAAGTTTTTTAGTCTATAATGACTAAAAAGGCTTAGCCTTTGCCAGGCCACAGTTGTAAATAAGAACCCTGTTCTTAATCTGTCTTGCCTGGTTAAATAAAGTTAAATAAAAATAAAAGAATGGCCATCATACTAAAATGAAATATTAAATCATTTTCTATAAGTATTTAATTTGGCACCATTAACTAAATAATTGAGGAGAAAAATACACAGCAAAACAAACACAGCATAGATATGAACCATTTATTATGGAATGTGGTTGGTTAGCATTAGAGAGAGAGAGAGAAAGTGTGAGAGAAATGTCGAGAGTCGATGATGATGATGATGATGATGATGATGATGATGGTAAGTATGCTGGTAAGCAATGCACTGCAGGCCATGTCAGAACATTTCTGGTGAAAGTCGTGAAAGAAAATTCTTGACACGCCTCAAGTTAATGCCTCAGCTATATTTTGAAACAAAGGTGTTCTGTTGTCACACGCCATTCCCTTTAGTTAAATTTAGATCATTTTTCTTGGAAGTTCTGCAGATTAATTGGTTAAATGATGAATAGTGCCAGCACTTATTTAAAAAAAAAAAAATCAACACACAGTGTATTGAGATTAAATAGTTTTATCACAGCGATTGAATCATTCTATTTTCATGCATTAAAGATAACGTTGTTCTGTTATTCTGTACAATCAAAAGTCCTGTTTTGACACGAACGCCTCTTTTAGATGAAAGTTGTGAATATTATCTATTCAAGATATTCAACATTTATTTACTCTGTTTGAAATAAATAAAATTAATTCTTAAAATGACTATGTAATATTAAATATTATCTGTGAAATTATTCCATTACACGGTGCCCGAGTGCAGCATAACCTATCGTTCACTGTGTGTGTGTGTGTGTGTATATATATATATATACAGAACCATTAAATTGAACTAAAGTAGTCAATTCTTTCACATTTTTATTTTTGGCCTGTTCTTTGTCTGGTGTCTCTTTTTCGTCTTCTAATGAAACGCTTTGCTTAAAATTAGGAGCTTAGATGTGTTTCAGGTTTCAGAATATGAAGTGTTATGGAATGTGGTCGGTAAACTTTACAATATTTGCACGACAGCAAATATCCAGTGAGATAATGATCTAAGGTTTTTCTCGAGAAGTCAGGCGTGAGCAGCCTTGTAGGTCTGGAAATTCACAAGACATCACATTTCTCAATCATTTCTAACTTACTTAATAGACTACAAGTGCACGTGTAACTTTTCTTTCTTGTCTTGTGCATTTAGAACTCTGTAGTTCAGACAGAACCCTGAGCCGTCTACATTAGATAACTAGTAATACCAGGTGCTGGTGTTTATCATTGTAGGAGGACAGATTAGTAATTATCAGTAATTATATTAACAGTAATTCACAAAAAGGATGCAAATAGTCCGATGTGGCGACCCCTCATGGGAGCAGCCATGAAAGGAAGAATAAAATAATTGTAATGATCATATTCTAATAATGAAACCAAATAATGATCTCCCTTTACAATAATCAGATCATTCCTTCAGGCATTGCCCGCAATCATGGGGTAACTCAGGACATTTTCACCTCACATCGCTAACCTTATTCATTAGTGTCGATTTCTTCTTTACAACATTGGAAGAATTTGTCCATTTCTTTCTTCACTGGCTACTTGGGTGCTTGGAGGGTCCCTGCGATCCTCCAGCACTGCTCGTCTTGTCCCACCCTCTCTCAGGGATTAGGGAAGACATTTATCCAGACTATTTTCTGTTCTGGCACCTTGGTGGCGGAATGAACTTCCTCTAGATGTCCGCATAGCAGAGTCTCCGACAATCTTTAAATGACGACTCAAGATGCATCCGTTTCTTCAATACTTTGGTTCACTGCATCATTCACACACATACATAAAAAACCTTCCCAACAGTGTTTAACTGATGGCACACAGTCAGTAACCTAGTAACCCAGTGTAAGAATCTGTCCAATGACTTAAGCACTTGAAATTTCATAATGGGCTTCATGAAACCTAAGCACTTTTTAAATCGCTTTGCATTTTTAAGGTTTTAAATGCAAAATGTAGTTTTGAAATAATGATTTGGGTTATTAAGGCCAGCTAGGTTTGGACTGCTTTTTTTTTTCTCCCTTAATAAAGAAAAGCATTTGAAAATGTTGAAAAATCATCATGAAATGAGATCATCTGAGCCATTCAGTGACGGACCATCATCCTGGTGCATAACCCAAGTGTGCTGAAGATTACCCTTCAGGATTATTTGGCAGAGCAGGGAATTCATGGTTCCATCAATTATGGCAAGTTGTCCAGGTACTCCAGCTGCAAAGCAGTTGCAGACCATCATACAACCACCACCATGTTTGGCGGTTGGTGTGGTGTTTTTTTTTTTTCTTTTTTTTTTTTTTAATGAAATAAAATAGTAGATGTACTGTAACTGGATGCACACCTTCCAAAAAGTTTGACTTAGTCCACAGAATATTTGCCCCAAATAGTTATGGAATGTGATTTATTAACGTTATGGTTTGTGTGTGTGTGCTTGTGTGTGCATGTGTGTATTTCTGTGTGTGAGAGAGAAAGAAAGAAAGATGATGATGGTTAATTTGCTGGATAAACAATACGCTGCAGGTCATGTCAGAGCGTTTCTGGCGAAGTCGTGAAAGGAAATTCTTGACACGCCTCAAGTTAATACGTGCTCACTCATCTATATTTTGAAGCAAAGTGTTGATCTTTTGTGTTGTCATGTGCCTTTCGGTTAGATCTCTTTAGTTAAACTAGATCAGCTTTCTTGGAAGCTCTGCAGATGAATTGGTTAAATGATGAACAGTGTCAGCACGAATTATGCTCTCATTTTCTTCTTTTTTTACGAAATCAACACACAGTGTATTGACATCAAACAATTTCATCACAGGGATTGAACAATCATTTTATTTTTATGCATTAAAGACTGACAAATCATAGACTGTGACCTATTTGTAGGATATTTGTGGAAAATGTGTTAAATATGTTCCTGTGTATTAGATATGGAACTGCTAGGAAAGAAGCCTAAGGATATTATTATTATTTAGGGTCTCTAATGCAGGAGTTTTTAATGTTGAAAATCAGCTTGGTTTGTTCACTAAAGGCACAGCGTCATACTGCCCACCGATACCACTTCCAGCAGAGTCGTTTCGAGGATTTTCATTTAAAGGGGGGGGGGGGGGGGGGGGGGGGGTCAGCCCCATAGATGTTTAACACATATTAAACTGTTCAGAATCAGTGCTCAAATGAGTCTTCCTGATCACACTCAAAGTGTAACTTTTCTTTCTTGTCATGTACATTTAGAACTCTGTACTTCAGACAGAACCATGAGCCGTCTACATTAGATAGCTAGTAATACTAGGTGCTGGTGTTTATAATTGTGGAAGGACAGATTATTGTACTTCACAAAACAGATGAAAATGGTCAAAAGTGGCAACGATGGGGCGATCCTAAACAGGAGGACTCAATAATACAAGAATACAATAATTATAATAGATATGATTTGTACATACTTGTCACACTTAAACAATTGAGAACATGAAACTAATTTTAATATATATATATATATATATATATATATATATATATATATACACACATACATATATATATATATATATATATATATATATATATATATATATATATATATATACACATATACATATACATATATATATATATATATATATATATATATATATATATAAACCTAAGTTAATACAAAATGCAGTTTTTTAATCATGGGATAGGCTTGGACTGCTTTTTTCCCTTATCAACCCAAGTAAAAAAAAAAAGTATGCTAAGTACTGTATATTAAATCCTAGCGTGCCAAATCATACTTAAGTGTACTTGCTGCAGACTAATGACTAGTACACTTGAAGTTTGCTATTTTGGAACAACTAATTTTGTACTAAGTGTACTTAAGTTGTAATTAAATTGTACAAAAGCACAATTGTAAGTGTATTAAATATACTTTTGTGTGCTAAAGTGGAACAACTTTAAGTATACTTAGTACACTTAAAGTATATGGCTGTGTGTGTACTAACACACATACCTGACAGTAATTAATGAACTTTAAGTATTTAGTTAATGTATTATAAGTGCATTACAGCAATTCTTACTGTGTTACAAATACATGATTAATATACTATGAATATATTCTTATTGCAGCAGTAGCATGCTGTTACACCTCTGGCCAATTACAAATACTAAAAAAATACACTTTGTGGTTAATACAAATATACTTTATTATATAATATAATACACACATATTCTTCCATAATACTGTATTGCAAATGTGTTACAAGCACACTAAAAGTGTTTAGGACAAGTTACACATGCTGAATGCATTTTATACACTTTAACATGTTTTTGAAACACATTACATCACATTGCATTACTGAGCCAGATTTGATTCATGAGTTCAACAGATTTCATTTGCACAAGGTTACAAAAAAGCACTACTATAGTTTATTTGTGTTCAACAAAACGTCAGGTTGTCTCACAAACTAAAATGTAAACTGTTGTCTGAACAAAGACAGACATTAGTATTAGTATATGCAGTACAGTATAAAAACCATAAAATTTACCTTATGCCGATGGGAAAAAAAAAAATGATACGAACTAACGCACGCAATGATGAAGAACTGGGGAGCCAATCAGAAAACAGACAGTCCGAATGTGCCCGCCTCCAGTTTTTGATTGGCTAGTGCTGCGCCGATTCTAGTCTCTGGTTGGCTGGAATAGCTGCGGCGTTATAATGCTGCTGCGGTTTGTGCACATGTACTGCTTTATGATAGTGAGCGTGCAGAAGAGAGAGAGAGAGAGAGAGAGAGAGAGTGCAAACATAAATCCTGAACGCGCAAAAGTGAGTTTCGGTGCGCAAAACCGAGTTTGAGAGCACATGCGCGCGGGAGAGAGATTCCGCGTGCAAAAACGAGTCTTAAAGCGCGCGCGCGCCTGAGTGTAACAAAGGCGGACTGACACAGAAGGGTAAGTTTCCAAAGATGAGAAACGTTTATTGAAAGCAGACGAGAGCAAGTCAGATGTACGCTGATGCAGGGAAATACTGATTGAATATTAAACTATACTGTCGCGGGGGCAGCGGCGCCGACAGCGTTCTTTCCGGTGTTGCCTGGGGATTAAAATGGAGGAGAAGAGAGTTGAGTCTGGAGTCACTGGAGAATCGGCGAGGGAAGGCACACACCCACACACGCAGCCACGGCGATGCCGATAATGAAGCTTCACGGGAATCACTTCTATGAAGCACAATGAAATTAGGTAAGTAGCAATAGACATATAATTCTTGTCTTACTTGGAGTAGCTTTTCGGTCCACTTTCGTGCATACGAGCCCGGACGTTGACTGCTGTGTGGTGTGTGCTTTTGTGGATTAATCCTGATTGCTATCAGGTGGTTCTAGTCAGTATTCTGGAGATGGGGGGCGTGGTGTCTGCCTTGATTCGGAGCCTGGCCCGATTGTGACATTACCCCCCCCCTCCACGACCCGCTCCTGAGGGTCGACCCTTCCGCCGACGTGGTGGTCTACCTCTCCCTCTTGGTGCTGGGCAATCTGGATGGGTGCGGTGGAACTCTTCTAGCAGTGTAGGATCAAGGATGTCATTTCGAGGCACCCATGACCTCTCCTCCGGGCCATAGCCCTCCCAGTCCACCAGATATTCCAGGTACCCACCACGGCGGCGGGAATTCATGATATCCCGAACTTGGTAGGTGGTTCCTTCATCTACCATGATCGGAGGAGGAGGTGTTTCTTCTTCGGGGCCAGGCTCTGTGGGTGAGAAGACAGGGTTATGGTATTTCTTCAGCAGGGAGACATGGAAAGTGGGGTGAATACGATATTGTGGAGGTAGTTGTAACTTGTATGTGACCGGGTTTACCTGCTCCAGAACAGTGAAGGGACCGACATACCTAGGGCCGAGTTTCCTACAAGGTTGGCGCAGACGCATGTCTCGGGTGGAGAGCCATACCTTGTCTCCCGGTTGGAATGTTGGTGCGACAGATCGACGCCTATCTGCATTGGCTTGGTATCTGCGTACCGCACGTTGCAAATGATGGTGAGCGTCTTCCCATACTCTCTCACTCTCTCTGAACCAGCTGTCGACCGCTGGGAGATTGGAAGGTTCCCCATTCCAGGGGAATAGCGGGGGTTGATAACCTAGCATACACTGAAATGGGGTGAGACCGGTAGTCGGTTGTCGGAGGGAATTTTGCGCGTATTCGGCCCAACCGAGGAACTGGTTCCAGGTGTCCTGGTGGCCATGACAGAAGGTTCTAAGAAATCTTCCGACTTCCTGGATCTTGCGCTCCGTCTGTCCGTTTGTTTGAGGGTGATATCCAGATGATAGACTCACAGTCACACCTAGGAGTCGAAAGAATCCATGCCATACCCGTGAAATAAATTGTGGGCCTCGGTCTGAGACAATGTCTTCAGGGATGCCGAAGTAACGAAAGACGTTATTAAAGAGGAGTTCCGCTGTTGTCATTGAGGAGGGGAGACCTCTGAGAGGAATCAGTCGACAACCCTTTGAAAATCTGTCCACTATGACAAGGATGCAGGTATGACCATCAGATTTGGGTAGATCTGTGATGAAATCTACTCCTATGTGTGACCAGGGGCGGTGCGGCAGTGGCAGAGGCATTAGTTTCCCCGCAGGTAAATGTCGAGGATTTTTTGACATGGCGCACTCAGCACATCCAGAGACATACCTCCTTACATCCCTCTCCATATTGGGCCACCAGAAGCGTTCTTGTAGCAATGAGAGAGTATGGTTGACTCCGGGGTGTCCTGTGCCCAGTGAGGAGTGGACGGAGTGAATTAGTGCATTCCGATCCTGTTCCTGGATGAACTGGTGATTTGGTGGACAATTGGGGGCAGTGACTGGAGCAGGTTCGGATACTGACCGAGGAAGTTCCCAGTGTATGGGGTTGACAAAGAGTTTTTCCGGGAGTATTGTAACATGTCCATCGTTGGAGATATTACTGGCATGTAATCGTGAAAGAGCGTCCGCTTTTGTGTTCTTCGACCCTGGACGATAGGAGATCTTGAAGTTGAATCGGCAGAAGAACATTGCCCACCGTGCCTGTCTGGGGTTCAATCTTTTTGCTTCCCTCAGATATTGCAGATTTTTATGATCGGTTAGGACAAGGAACTGATGGGTAGCCCCCTCCAACCAATGTCTCCATTCGTCCAAGGCCATCTTGATAGCCAGCAATTCACGATCTCCAATGTCATAATTCTTTTCAGTCGGACTGAATTTCTTAGAAAAGAAGGCACATGGATGGAGTGTTGCGGGTTCCCCTTGCTGTTGGGAGAGAATGGCCCCCACGCCGTTTGTTGAGGCATCCACTTCCACCACGAATGGGAGTTCCGGATTGGGGTGTGTGAGAATGGGGGCCGAAATGAACGTCTGTTTTAATCGTTGGAATGCAACGGTAGACTCCGTGGTCCATTTCAGGGTTCTGGGCTTACCTCGGAGCAAGGACGTTAACGGACTGGCGATGACGCTGTAATTTTCAATAAATCTGCGGTAAAAGTTTGCGAAGCCCAGGAAGCGTTGTAACTCTTTGATCGTCGTGGGTTGTGGCCAGTTGGTAATGGCTGTTACCTTCTCTTCATCCATCCTCACCCCGTTTTGATCTATGACATATCCTAGAAAATGGACAGAAGACTGGTGAAATGTGCATTTTTCAGCTTTAAGAAATAGATGGAACTTACGGAGACGTTGGAGTACCCGCGTGACATGCAGGTGATGTTCCGCTGGGGATTTGGAAAATATGAGGATGTCATCAATGTAAACAATAATGAACTGGTAGAGGAAGTCTCTGAGGATTTCGTGCATGAAGTTTTGGAAAACGGCTGGGGCGTTGACAAGGCCATAGGGCATCACCCGATATTCATAATGCCCTGTAGGGGTGATAAAGGCCGTCTTCCATTCGTCTCCCCTTCGAATACGGATAAGGTTATAGGCACTGCGAAGATCTAGTTTTGTGAAAATTTTCGCTTCTCTGAGACATTCTAAAGCTGCAGGGACCAGAGGCAACGGGTAACGAGCATAATTCGGAGATTGGGGTCGAGTCCTTGACGATAGGTTGTGATGAGAGCTTGCTCATTCCATCCACTGGAGGCAGCTAGCGTACGAAACCGGAGAGCATAATCTTGTATAGGTTGGTTATTTTGCTTCAGATGGTAGAGCTGTTCTCCTGCAGACCCTTCACTGTTCGCCCGTTCAAATACCTCCCTGAAATGGGAGACAAAAAGGTTATATGAGGTGGTGAGTGGTCCTCCCTGTGACCAAATTGACTCCGCCCACTGTAACGCCTGTCCAGACAACAGGGAAATAATATAGGCGATTTTTGCCTGGTCGGTAGGGTAACTGGACGGTTGCATTGAGAACGTCAATGAGCATTGAAGCAAAAACCCCTTGCAATTCCCCGCCGCGCCAGAGAAGGGCGCTGGTCGCGCCATGGGGCTGGATGCCGGGAGCGTCGAAGTAGAGTCGGGCATGCCGGTGGATGGTGGTGCTGGAGGTATTACCACTCGGCGTAGCTGTTCCACCAACGCGCGGATTGGGTCAGACTCACTCATTCTGTCTCGTTGTTAAGGTCCGGGCTTCTGTAACAAAGGCGGACTGACACAGAAGGGTAAGTTTCCAAAGATGAGAAACGTTTATTGAAAGCAGACGAGAGCAAGTCAGATGTACGCTGATGCAGGGAAATACTGATTGAATATTAAACTATACTGTCGCGGGGGCAGCGGCGCCGACAGCGTTCTTTCCGGTGTTGCCTGGGGATTAAAATGGAGGAGAAGAGAGTTGAGTCTGGAGTCACTGGAGAATCGGCGAGGGAAGGCACACACCCACACACGCAGCCACGGCGATGCCGATAATGAAGCTTCACGGGAATCACTTCTATGAAGCACAATGAAATTAGGTAAGTAGCAATAGACATATAATTCTTGTCTTACTTGGAGTAGCTTTTCGGTCCACTTTCGTGCATACGAGCCCGGACGTTGACTGCTGTGTGGTGTGTGCTTTTGTGGATTAATCCTGATTGCTATCAGGTGGTTCTAGTCAGTATTCTGGAGATGGGGGGCGTGGTGTCTGCCTTGATTCGGAGCCTGGCCCGATTGTGACACCGAGAGAGAATAGTGCACCAAATATAAGCATTAATAAGTACATATGAATAAGTACATTTAAACTTAACTGAAAATATACTGAGACTACCGTACTGTATATTACAATATGTATTCTTAATGTATACTTTCTGTACATTTGTACAATGATCCTTTCAAGCATATTTAAAAAATATATACTAAATATAAATTGAAAAACATTAGTTTAAATAAGTGTACTTTGGAAATTAGACCAACATTTCACTTAAAGTATATTTTCCTATAATATCTTTTTGGAAAGTGTACTATGATACAATTATTTAAAAGTATGTTTAAAGTTTAATTCCAAAATTTGGTAAAAGCATGATGTAAGTATACTTTTTATATATTAACTGATGGTACAACTTTTTATTAGTATATTTGCAATGTACTATAGAAGATTTCAATATATTTGTAATACACTAAAGTGTTTTTTTTTTTTTTTTTTTTTTCCACTGGGGAAAGGAAAGCATTTGAAAATGTTGAAAAATCTTCATGAAATGAAATCATCTGAGTCATTCAGCGGCGGACTTATCTGGTGTGTTTCGGATCATCGTCCTGGTGCGTAACGCAAGTATGCTGAAAATTACCCTTCAGGATTTTCTGGCAGAACAGTTTTTTCCCCCCCCCCATAATAAATTAAATCATCATTTACAAATTTAATTCTATATTTGCTCAGGTTATCTTTGAATAATATAAAAGTTGTTTGATAATCCGAATCATTTAATTGTTACAAATAGAAATGTTGCAAAAGAATAAAAATTCAGGAAGGGGCAAATACTTTTAAACTGTACTGTAGTTCCTGACACACATTTGTTTTGCTTAAAAAAACATTACAGTTATCACAATTCTTTTGTGTGACAATACAAGTAACGCCACACTTAGTCCAAAATCAAATTTTAATTACGTTTTAATTGATACATTTCACACATTGGGAGTCAGCATAATATCAGGAGCAAATTATTTTTGAAGTTTGTTTAGAAACTGACATATGAGAAAGTTTTAATATTGAATTGGGATCATTCATAAATAATAAGTAATACAATCATGATCCTTATATCATGCTAACAAGCACATCTGGGAATGAAGAACACAGCAATTTGCAAGTGTCTACTTTATTGGAGATTAACACATGATCTTTCATTCATTAATAGTTACAGGTTGTAAATCATCTGTAAAGCAAGTTAGTTTTGGTTCACAATTACATTTAAGTAGATATAAACAATCATTCCTTTATCAACCGAAAATATGCAATAGAGTGCATTAATGTTTGCAGCTGAACTACGATTAAAGCTGCTGGCATATTCAACACCTTCCAAACAATCAGAACAGCACTGTTGTGTAGAGGATTAAAACATTTCTTCCTGGATTACATTGAATAGTTATATTATTGCGCAGGCGGATTTTTTTTAACACTTCGTATACACAGTGTTTAATTCAGCCATTTTTTGTGGCCATCAGAATGAAGAACAACTGACATACAGTAGGTCATTGCGAAGAAGAACATTAGCACACAAAATATTTAGCATAGGACATTCACTACATAAGCACAGCACATTATATTCCTCTTTTTGTACAGGAAGAGTTTTGAAAGTAGAAAACAATTACAGAAGTGAAAATGTGTTATGTATTTAGTCACAGCACATACAAACACGATCACACAATCCCCGTTTATTTCCATTGGTTATTATCATCACTTTACACTCCACCACCTGGACTCTATTCTGAACCACCCTCATCACAATGGAAAAGATCTTGAGTACATTTTTCTAGGCGTTACTTTTTCATTTTCATGTGCTCATACTTAACAACCTTGCCATCTTTCACGACTACTTGTTTAAACTCTGCCTCGTGATGATTAACCACCATTCTACCTGCTGATGGAGCACCAAGGCGAATTGGTGGAAACCTATCGACCAATGCCTTTCCATCAAGAATATCCAAACCTGGAGATCGTGCAAATAGGCGATCGTGGCTGTCTAAAGCTCTTCTTTCCTGCTTCACCACGTGGCGGTGTTGTACGTTTCTGCAGATTAAAAGATAGAATAAGTCATTCAGACAGGAGAAACGTACCAAGTACTGGGGGTTGTAAAAGAAAGACGCCTTTATTTAATATTTATGCTTAATTAATGAAGCACATTAATTCACAAAAGGAAAAAAACAAACAAAAAAAAAACAATCACAGTGTCTTGTATTTGTCCACGAGTTTTTGTTATTTTGACCTGGTTTTATGAGACTTGTGAGACAGTATGTAGACATTCACCTAAGAACTGTACAGATTTTTTTTTCTTTTGTAAATGCAATGAGCTTCCGTAGCTAGTAAAGGAAGTAAAAATAGTAAAAAAACAAGAAAAAAAAGGAAACCCTACGCTGTTCTTTAGATGCTTTTTTTTTTTTTTTTTTTTTAAATCTTATTTCTTTTAAAATAAGACAAAAGTAAGACACAAATCATCTGTGTAAAGGATCATAATTGTACTCACTCATAAACCTCTTTCTTTTCGAAAGCTTGCACATGCACTTTCTTCAGCGCAGCCAGTTTATCTCCTGGAGTTATTTTAAATGGATCCATCTTCAAAAAACAGGTTCAAACAGATTCATGAACAAATTGATAAACTCACTGCATCATAGTGTTCAGCAGGAGCTTTTCCATCTTTGCAAATAAGTAGTGGAGAACAGTGTTCAGTTATTCTTAGCACTATATCTCAATGATGTGTGTTTTAAAGTTTGAAGAATTTCTATGGACTGATCATTATAACTACTAAAACGAGACTATTACTACATCCCCAAAGTTATAGTACAAGGTGTATGCATTCTGCACAGGTGTTTTAAACAGAAAAAATGTAGGCGCTTTCAGAGATGTGAGAAATTTGTTTTTGTCTAAAATTAATTCTGTATACAATAATGTTTACAGAAATGTTTGTAAAGTTTGTAAACTTTAATTATTCAGTTCCTGATTGACTTTGATTTCGAACCATGGCAGTTCCAAGCTTCGAAAAAGAAGTTTAAAAAAAAAATAAAACAGTCAAAAGCTTGGAAACACCTTCTAATTTAGTATTTTTTGTTAATGATTTATTGTCAACATTCTGGAGATTTCAAAACTATGAAATAACACATATGGAATTAGGTAATTAAATAACAGTCAGTTGTTAAGAAGGTCAGCTGTTCTGGAACAGTTCTCGCAGGAACTGCAGTTTTCATCGATGAAGAAACTGTCTCTCATGAAGACCTTCCCAGGAAAGCAAGACCCAAAGGTACCTCTGCTGCAGAGGAGAAGTTCATTTAGAGTCACCAGCCTCAGAAATCACCAATTAACAACCAGCACCTCAGATTAAAAGAGATTATTGTGTATTTTGGACACCTTCGGCATTGTTTTACAAAGTAGGAAGAAATAAAAAATCAGGAAAGTCTATGGAATTAGAAGGTGTGTGCAATCTTTTGAAGGATTTATTTTATTGTATCTGTAAATAAATAAATAAATAAATAGGCAGTATATATTTTTAAACTTTGAACAGAAATTGAAAATATGGAATTTTAGAGTTCATTGCTTGGTTTAATAAGCATTTATGTTTAATTATTAAACATACTAAATAATAATAATAATAATAATAATAATAATAATAATAATAATAAATAATAAAACAAAAATGATCTGATAAGAGTTTTATCAGAGTTGTTGTTCGTATACATACCGCACCTTTGGCTCAGACGTTGTTGCTTTATGAAGAAGTCACTGCAGAATGAAAGTGTCCTTTTGAATATTTAATGGATATTTATATAAGTGCATGTATATCTCGCCACATCCTCATTCCCCCAACTGAGAACAGAACACACCTTCTCACAGGCCAAGGGTGACAAAAAAGATTTTTATAATTTTATTGTGAAGGCAAAATAAACATTACCAGAACAATAAGAACAAGCTCGACCTACTTGCTCTACATACAGTGATCGCCTTTAACTGACTGAGACACAGACAGGGTTTATAGGATAAAGGATTCAATTTTTTTTTAAATTATTCTCATGCAAATGAATAATTTTTTTTTTCCACTCAAATTTTATTCATTTTGTTTCCCCCATTATTTTGCCCATTATACCTGGAGCACAGTTTCCAACCTTGGTCCTAGAAAGAAGTCTACACATTTTAATGTTTCTCCTGCTCTAGTGCACAGACGTCAACTCAAAAAGGGATGTTTGTTATTTTCTTAATTCGTTTTATTAATTGAGTATGTCGGGAGCAAGGATTGAAACTGAGGTGAGAGCAAAAAACAATATAGTAGTCCACCAGTCACACACACACACACACACACACACACACACACACACACACACACACACACACACACACACACACACACACACACACACACACAGACACACAAGTAATAAAGTAAGTCATAAACACATGTGACAGAATTGTTTAGCTAATACATGCATAATTAGGTGAATTATTATTATTATTATTATTATTATTATTATTATTATTATTACTTCATGTCAAAATTTCACGACAATCTCAATCTTTTGTCTAATTGTTTAAAAATGACAAATTCTGTACATGCATATTACCTACATGACTATAATCAGTGTTGGGGAAGTTACAAAAAAAACTAATCTATGACAAATTACTAATTGCTATTTAAAAATTGTAATTTGATTACATTACTGAATTATTACATGTAAAAAATAATCAGATTACTAATTACGTTACTTTCAAGTTATTTTGAAAACATCTGTCGCGGCGTGCACCTGTGATGGGCTGCGCCTCAACCTGTTGTCGTTCCTTCCCTATTTTTTTTCTAAATTGAATTACGGCTTTTCCCGTAAGACCTCGCCATGTGTGTCGGTGTTTCCGCCCATGCTAAAAGAGTAAACCCATTACAACATCAAATGTAAAAAAAATGCTCTCCGACGATTGATTACAGCGCATCCTCGTTAACTGCTGCTGCCGCGCAAAATTTTTATTTTTAAATGCATTTTAATTAATTAGTGAGTGAAACACTACATTTGTGACGCTAGTAACGTAATGATATTGACATTGTAAAACTGTAATCAAATTACATGCATTTAAACTGTAATGCGGTACATTACTGCGTTATCAGGAAAAGTAATTAGATTACAGTAACGCCTTACACTGTAATGCTTTATACCCAACGCTGGCTATAATTAACTCTTCATTTACGCATAAAATAACAAAATTTCCCATTTTCATGTACTATGGTGTCACGTGTTCTGATAAAAAAAATACAAGACAAAACACAATATAAATTTCTGTTCTTATGTACATTTTAACTTGAAAAATACAGTAAACGACCGTTGTTAGTTTCACTACAGCCAGTAGATGGTGTTCCTGTTGAGACAGCGAGCGTTACGACACTGCTAAAGTATTTCTGGTGCGAAATCAGGGACAGGTTTTCTTTAATAAACGTTGTTTTATGAATGTTGTGCTTCCATATTTTTGAAGCATATCTTAGCCTGCAGCTGTATGCCACATTTTGTGCGCACGTGGAGCAATCGGTTTGCGTTTATTAAACTGTATGAACGTGGAAAAAAAAAGTGTATTGTTGTGCATTAAGAGAAGTGGGTGCACAGATATAATGTGCTGATGTGTATATATATATATATATACATTTGATGTAGTTCTATAATTTTTTGTGAAGTGTTAATGAGATTTAGTCACATATTATTCCTAGCGTGAGATCTCATAAAAATTTCACATGTAAGACTTCAAAAACAGGCTTATTCTATAATTAGGGGTACATGTCATGTCTGTGGGATGTATTTCTAAAGTTTACTACTACTTACTTAAAGCAACGATGAGTTTTACATTGCACCATATTTCTATAAAAAGTTAATAGATCGCGTCAATTATTTTGCAAAAAAAGAAAGACATATTTTGTGCTGGAATTTGCTATTTCTGTGCTGTCCAATTCACAATTTCGAGTTTGGCTCTTCAGATGAACTCTAATGGGCATGTTTTTGTATACAATTTTCCTAAATGTTTGTTCAAAATAATGAGTAAAGTATGAGAAACGTGTTTCAAAAACAATTTTTTGCTCATTCGTTTAAATGAAATCATCCACTTTGGGTGTGTCCAAGAAATCTCTGTCAAATGGTTTCACCTTTTGGAACATTTCCTAAAAATCAGCAATGGTTTGCAGCAAAGTCACATGTCCAACATCATGTGATGTCACTTCCTTTTTAGGAGGGAGATTTGAAGACAGTGCATGACAATCATGAGCGATTACACACTTTGAAAAATAGATTGAACATTTATGGTTTTGTGTCCAAGTACATTGACTATTATCTGTCAGCTGATTACACCACAGGGCCCAGAATGTCGTTAATGCGCATATGCAGCAATGACCTAATATGACATCATCCCCAAGCATGTGTGTGTAAAAGCATAAGTGGTCAAGGGCATTTCACAATCCTTTTTAAAGTGCTGTTCTTAAAAAAAAAAGTTTTCCATCTTGTGTTCAAACTCTGTCATCGTCTACAATTTCACCATACTAGTTTTATAATTATTATTGTTTCATAAAAATGGAGTAAAATGGCAAGATCTATAGAAAAAAAAAAGTTTTCTGTCAAAAATTCCAGCAGATTGTGACCCTGCTTGTTACAGACATGGTGTATGCTGTCTGAAAAAGGAAATGGTTAATAATGGTAATTATTAAGAATGTATATATATATTTTATTAAGCTCAGTTTAGTTTTGTCTTATGAATGTTGTGCTTCCATATTTTTTTTTAGTTTTGTCTAAGGGATTAAATTGATAAATGCAGAAGTTGAGATTTTTTAATAAATTTAATAAACAAAAAATACAAAGGGACCAAATAACACCTACACACACTTACATACTCATTTGCACATTATGGGCAAATAGGGACTGGCAATTAGCCTAATCTGCATGGCAGAGACTTGCGTAGACACGCTGCTTGTTGTGAGACGAGTCCCAGAATACAAAGTTTTAAAAACACTTAAAGAGGTCTGCACTGACCACCAGGGGTTAGCTCTGCTATTCTGTTTCTTACCTTTCTATGGCGAAAAAAAAAAAAGAAACTGACGTAGAGGTGAAACACTTTTTTAACGGTCTTACCTATTTATTTAAAGAATTCAGAATTCAGTTTCATGGATTTATTGAGGGGAAATTAAGCTTAGTTCAGCTAAGCTCAGTTTAGTTTTGTATTTAACTTCCGTGTACACGCCCACTATAGTGTCCTCTTTAATAGGAAAACTGTAAAATGCTAAATGTAGTGGTTTAAAGCACTTGGCCCAGTTTATGTGGCTGGACAAGGCAAAACAGACAAACAAAAAAGAATAGATGAATATCGCCCTCTGGTGGACATAATGTTCTTTTGCTGTTTTAGTGAGGCGGCACTGTGGCCTCGCCCCTCCAGGGTTGAGGTGCGTTTCCCATCTTGAGTGCACGGAGTTTGCATGTTCTCCCTGCACTTGGTGAGCTTCCCTCCACGTACTCAAAGACATGCAGATTAGGCTAATTGGTATTCCTGAATTGCGTGTAGTGTGTGTGATGGATTGGCACCCTGTCCAGGGTGTACCACGCACGGTGGCGTAAGTCTAATGGGATAGGCTCCAGGCCCCTCCATGACCTTGTATACAGTATTAACAGTATAGAAGATGATTGACAAATGTTTTAGTCATTAAAACTAACCTGTTTTGTAGAGTGCTGGTGACATATGCTTCGTGACGATAATCTGTATTTGTTTGGCATTTGTCTGCAAAAATGTTGCTGTGTGTGTTCCAGTTTCGGTTTCATGGAGTTGAGGTCACCATTCTGTACAAGACACTCAAGTTCTTCCACTCTAACCTTAACACACAGCTTCTTTATGGAGCTCACGTTGTGCACGGTGACGTCATCATGCTGGAACAGTTTTGGACCTTTTATGAAAATTGTTATGCTAGAGCATTCAAAGGCATTCTATACAACTGTGGGTTTCCAACACCTTGTAGCACTATTCTGGATAAAAAAACAACAACAACAACAACAACAACAACAAAATACACACATGGCAGATGTCCACATACTTTTGTCCATTTAGCTGTTTTTTTTGGTTTATAGTTTAATCTAATACTATTATGGCACTAACTACATAGTTGATGAGAAAAATACAGTACAATATACTGTAAATGTATGAATAGCTGACAATAGCTAATAATTAGTTAAATAACTAATTCATTAAATTGTTCTTTTTTAATATGTTGTGCTGTATTGTTTACTTTAAGAATGCATTGACTTTTGATCCAATTTGATGGTTGAATAATTAGAAACATTTCACTGAAGATTAGAGGTTTAGTGTGTTTTAATTTAATTCCTTAGCCACACACACACACACACACATATATATATATATATACTGTAAACATGGGTTATGAAATGTGGTTGGTTATTGTTATACTGTTTGTGTTTGTGTGTGTGTGTATGTGTGAAAAAGAGAGAGAGAGGTGACGGTAAATTTGCTGGTAAACACTGAAGATCGCTGAAGGTCATGTCAGAGCGTTTCTGGTGTAGAAACCATTCTTGTTGTAGAATGTACAATATATAATATATAAAATAAATCACTAAACAAAAAGAAAGACATTTGCAAGCGATCCCAGAATCACTTGACCTTACTTGTACAGTTTTTGACACTACTGATCATAGTACTTTCTTTTGCAGATTAGAAAATGCAGTAGAACATATCTGTCATGGGTCTAGCTGGTGGTGCTGGCTAGACCGGCTGATGGTGTGGTTGTCGTGGGCATGAAGGTAGGCATGAACGCAGAGGGGTTGTTCAACAGAAAGAGTCCTTTTATTAACAAACTAAAAAACAGACAAACGAACAAAGAAACAACAAACTCAAACTAAAACTAGGGCTCAGGAAAAACACAGGGAACGGCGCGCTAACACAGGGAACGGCGCGCTGACACAGGGACAAGAACTGGACACAGGGAACCAGGAGCTGACACAGGGAACCGACAGAGAACTGGGGATGAGGAAACATGGAGCTGAAGCTAACTAAAGACACATAGGGGAACTAGAGACTAGACAGGGCTAGACAGGAGAGACAGGGCTGGAGACACAGAACACAGACTAGAGACAGGAGACTAGAGACAGGAGACTAGAGACAGGAGACTAGAGACAGGAGACTAGAGACAGGAGAATAGAGACAGGAGAATAGACTGGCTGGGTTAGTGGTTAGTTGGGTTAGTAGCTATATGGAATGCTGTGGGCACTGGATGCTGACCTAACCAGGTTAGTATCTAATGGGGTTAGTGGCTAACCAGGTTAGTATTGACCTTATAGTGGGGAACTGAACACAAAAGGAAAGGCACACATGAGGCTATTCCAAACTAGCGGCTAACCTACTAGCGACCAGAATCACTAGCAGTCAATCCCACTAGAGGTTAGCCTACTGGAGGCTAACCCTACTAGGGGCTAACCCTACTTGCAATCAAGGCCTACTAGCGGCTAACCCTGCTAGCGGCTAAGCCCTCATGTGGCTACACAACTAAACAGACAAAGAACTAGACCGGAAGACAAACACTGGGAAGACACAGAAAGGTACTCACACTGTACACAGGAGGAGACACAGCCTAACTAAACATGAAACAGGACAGCTCCATGAATCCATTAACACAAGGAACATGAGGAAAACAAACAGTAGAGCCCTCTAGAACACAGGTTACAAAACAAACCAAAATATAAACTTAAAGAAACAAGAACCAAACAAAAGGAATGCCCACATTTTTTATATACAAAAACAAACATAACGAAACAGACAAACAATGCTCGACCCAGTTTCCCAGAACAAACTGCTATTTATAGAAACTTTAATGAGGCACCTCAGTTCAGGTGAGCACTCATCACCTGACTGAGGTGCCTTCTGGGAAACTGAGTCAACCAACAAGAACTACACAGACAGACAGACATGAACAGTGACCTCTAGTGGAGGTTCCTAACAATATCCTATTTGTCTCATTGTTATCAGTTTGTAGATTTAAATGTACATTAATGTACTGCATGTTCTCAAGTTATGTTTGGTTCCGCAGGTTTCGGTTTTAGGCCCACTGCTATTTTCTCTTTACATGCTTCCTCTTCCTCTGGGTAACATTATTGTAAGCAAGATATTAGTTTTCACTGTTATGCTGATGACACATAGTTATATGTCTCAGAAAAAACATCTGGGGAAAAGCCAGATAATAAAGTTGAGCATTGTGTTAAGGACATAATAGACTGGATTTTAATTAACTTATTTCTGCTTTATCCTGACAAGACCTACTGGGACTAGGAACACATGCAGCTAGAAGTAAGCTTTAAGATCACACAGTAACTCTGGATGGCTTTTCTGTTTTATTGTGTATAACAGTAAAAGACCTTGGTGTGATTATAGATTCCAACCTTTCATTCGAAGCTCATCATGTAGATAATGTTCCAGGGATAGCATTCTTTTATCTTAGAAATATTGCCAAGATAAAAAATATATTGTAAATGATGCAGAGAAATTAATTTATGCTTTTATCATCCCTATGATGAATTATTGTAATGCCTTACTGTCTGGGTGTTCAACTAGGTTCATAAACCAGCTTTATTAGTCCCAGTAAAATTTCACATGATGTTTAAAATTCTACTGTCGACCTAAAAAGCATTAAATGGTCTCATGCCACAATGCCTAGTGTCTTATGGTCTGCAACCCAATACTTTGATCAAAGGATGAAGGCTGCCTGTCAGTACCATGTATAATGGAAACTTCAGCAGGAGACAGAGCTTTTACTTACAAAGCCCCAAAGTTATGGAAGAGTCTTCCAATTAAAGTTCAGGATTCAGGCACAGTCTCAGTCTTTAAGTCTAGGCTAAAAAACATATTTAGCATTTTTGTAAATAGATCTGCCTCAGGTAAAGGAGCAGATCTGGGGGACTCATGGACGTATTGTAGAGTATTCTGGTGAACTGGTATGTTTAGATGCTGTCTTCCCCACTCTCATTGGTCACTCAGGTCTGGTGATGGTGGAGTGACTGTTTGCTTTACATCTCAGGGAGCCCTCATGTCTGTGTTTCCTTCTGGCTCTCCCTTTTAGTTATGCTGTCAGAGTTAGTCTTGCTGAAGTCCCTGCCTGCAATCTGCACTAAATAAACTTTCACTTTATACATTATGTGACTGTGACCATACCTAACTTCTCTTCTCTCCACCTTCATCCTGGTGCCCCACTTCTAGTTGGAGATCTTGTCACATGGAGGCCCGTATGGTCTGCTTGGAATGCGTGTGATGACTGGGGATGGTTTCATTTTAACATTAAGTTTTAGTAACTTAATCTAACCGGTTTTTATAGAGCGCTGGTGACACATGACATATAACAGATGCTTTGTGACGGTTATCTGTATCTCTTTGGCCTTTGTCTGAAAATATGTTGCTGTTTGTTTTCCAGTCTTGTGCAGGTTCTTCCACTCTAACCTTAACACACCGTGTCTTCATGGAGCTCACTTTTCTGCACTGTGCCATCATCACAGCAACATCAAACAGTGTTTGGACCTTTTGGGAAAATTGTTATGCTAGAGCATACAAAGGCATTCTATACAACTGTATGTTTCCAACCTTGTGGAATTATAAAAAAAAAAAATAATAATAAAAAAACACAGATAATGGACATTTACTTTTGCCCGTATGATGCGCTTTTTGGCTCATAGTTTAATCTCTATAGTTACTGTAATACTAAAATCAAATCCATAAGGATTTAATTCAGACCCAATGAACTAAAGAATTGATAAGAAAAATACTGTTATTGTATGAAGAGGTGACATTTGTTTAATTGTCGATCTGTAATTACTTTTTCAATCTTTTGTAATAAGCGCTATATTGTTTGCTTTAAGCATGCATTGGCATTTGATCCCAGCAGCATATTTACGCCTGACCTGCTTTTTTTCTGGCAGAATGTCATCTTCATCATTATTATTCCTATTCTTATTTAATAAATTTAGCTGTGAAATAATTAGAAACATTCCACTGGAGATTAGAGGTGTTGTGTTTTTGCTTAAACACACATCATAGTGTTAACCAACAACATTCCATAATCCATATTCAGTGGCTGGTTAACATTATGGTATTTGTGTGATGGCGTGGGGGGGGGGGGGGGGGGGGGTGAAGTCATAAAAGGGAATTTATGATACGTCTCAAGTTTAACACTTTCTACCTTGATGGTCTCAAGGGATAAGTGTATTAGTGTAGCAGGAGATTATATAGAGAAATAATGAGAGTTTTTGCTGTCAGAATTGCGTTCTCTTATTCTGCACATTCAAAAGTCCTGCAGCTCAAATCCACCTATACATGTTCTTTATGAGAAGAGATTAAACATGAGGAATATCTGATGTTTTGTACACAGCGGTTCAATGAATATCACACATGGTCAGGCTTTTGAATTGAACATTCACTTTCTCTGTCTGAATAATTAAAATATTTATCATCCCTATCATCTCCCTATCATCCGGAGATCGCCAGTTTGAATCCCGGGTGGTGCTGTAACCTCTCGCAGCCGGAGGTCTAGAGAGAGCTGATTGGCCGAGCTCTCTCAGAGGGGAGGGATGAGAGGTACTTAGTGCTCCCACATTAATCACGGCTCTACAGCCAGTCAGGGGCGTCTGTGAGCTCGCGCAACGGAGGGAGCGGATAGCGCTGTCCTCCGAGTGTGTTACGCCGCCCCCAACGGTGCGCGAGCGAGCAGTTCGAAAAGATGCGGTCGGCTGGCGTCACGTGGTTCGGAGGAAACACGTGATAGTCTTCGGCCCTCCCGGCTGAGTGGTAGTAGTAGCCTTAATGTGGGAGCCCCCTAGTGACGGGGAGGAATTGGACACGACTAAGTTAGGGAGAAAAATCGGGGGAAAAAAAAAAAAAAAGACGACACATGTAATATTAAATACTATCATTGAGATGATTCCAGATTACAGTTAATCCAATGGCCTAACATGACCTATTATCTAGTCTGTGTGTTTGCATATGTGTGTTTGTACAGTATGAATACAGCAGCCATTAATTTAACATAAGTAGCCAAATCTTTCACGATGTTTTATTTTGCGGAAAATTAAAAGTTTAGATTTGTTTCAGGTTTCAGTCTTTGAAGAGTTACGGAATGTGGTCAGTTAACTTTACAACAAAACAAATTTAGCATGGCAGGAAACATCATGTGAGATAATGAGCTAAAGTTTCTCTTGAAGTCTTTCTCAAGAAAACAGGTAGAAGCAGCCTTTGTGAGTCCCTGTCGGTCTGGAAATTCTCAAGACGTCACATTTCTCAATAATTTCTTCTTAATGGATGAACATGTGAAAGTGTAATTTTTCTTTGGTGTATTGCACAAATAAAAAAAACTGTGCCTTCTACAATAATTAACTAGTAATACTAGGTGTTTTTTTTATATATATATTTTTGAATATATTTATTGTAATAGATATGATTACAGATACACTTAATAGAATAGATAGATACATATAAAAAGGAAACATAGTTCCTGATACAAATTGTTTTGCTACAATACAATACTGAGGCTGGTTTCTGGTCATCCAATGTATGAAACTGTGAAAATATCATTGAAAGAGTGAGTTCTGACCAATGTACAGACAAAACCTTTCTTTTATTGATATAGATTGATACATCATGCTTTTTCATTCATTAATAGTTACAGGTTGTAAATCATCTATAAAGCAAGTTAGTTTCTGTTGCCACTTACATTTAGGAAGCTATAAACAGTCATTCTTTTACCAGCCTCTCCAATAATATGTCATTTTTTATGTTAACAAAATACTCAGAGCTCATTAATATTTGCAGTTGAACTACTATTAAAGCTGAAAGAAAATGATTCAAAATACCTTCCAAATAATCAGAACAGCATTGTGTATTGTTTTTGGATTAAATAGACTAATGTTCAATTATTGTGCAGGAAGAACTACAATGATTAGTAATGACAGCAGAGCTGAAATCTGCCAGATTTCTTTAACACTACATTTAAACAATGTTATCGTTTGCAAAACTACAGTATGTATTATATATAATAAACATTAACATACATGAAAAACTTAACATAAGACATTTACCACATGAGCATCTCTTATGTACAGGAATCATTTTGAAACTGGAAAAACAATTACAAAAGCGTAAATGTGTTATTTATTTAGTCACAGCATATGATATGGTGCAACCATGATCAAAAAATCCCACTTTATTTTCATTGGTTATCATCACTTTACATCCACCACCTGGACTCTATTCGGAACCATCCTCATCACATTGGAAAAGAACTTGAATCAACTCTTGTAGGCTTTACTTTTTCATTTTCACATGCTCGAAGTGAACAACCTTGCCATCTTTCATGACTACATGCTGAAACTCTGCCTCGTGATGATTAACCTCTATTCTGTGTGGTGATGGAGCACCCAGGTGCATTGGTAGAAACCTGTTGGCCAATGCATTTCCAGCAAAAGGATCTAAACCTAGATGTCGTGGAAAGAGGCGATTGTGGACGTCTAAAGCTGTTGCTTCCTGGTGTCTTGCTTCTGGTAATAAAGGGCTCGGAGGTTCCCGAATCCTTCTTGCCCCAAAATCACCACCTTCTCTTGCCTGAGCAGCCAACTGTTCGCCCAACCCTGGGTTTGGTCTTCCTGCTCCTGCCCGTTGAGGTGCCCCCTGTTTGGCCTCAATTTGCCGGATCTCACCAATCACCCTAGACATAGTGGCTCTCTCTGCCGGATTGGTCAGCACCATCCGGGACACGACACTGGTGTATGGATTGTCTTTCATAGACTCTTTAACCTTGGTAGGATTTAGACCATGGGTCGGGAGCCTGACCCTATGACACAGTTCAGCAATGATTTTGCCCATGGCCCACACATCTGAACGCAAATCTCGAGCTCTTCCTTGAAAGACCTCAGGAGGAGCGTAGGCCTCGTTGCCCATGTTTGCAGCAGAGCTTAAGCCATTTTTAAAGAATTTTGCCAGACCCATGTCAATGATCACAGCGCGATGAGATCCGTGCTCAATCTAATTGGAAGAAACGAATCAAGAGGATATATTGTTATAAAAAAAAACAAAAAACAATACCTTACTAATACTCAGTCAATCTCATTCACTCATTCATAAGTTACACGGTTATGCGGTTATACGGAAGCTGCTTTACTAACACCACCCTCATATTATTTCTCCATGTGAGATGGTATAGAGTTTTAAATCTGAGGGGAGAATGTTTTGATGTATCTGCCTAGCTTCGAACTGCTTACGTGCACATCATGGTGTCTGAAAGTTCTCTTTTTTTATTCACAGAAAAAGGAAGGTTTTCAAGTTCTGTGCTAAATGTCCTGTATCACATACATCAAGGAGCATCAACTATTTAACAGATTCTAAAAAGAAAAAAATCTAGAGAAACAAAGAGAGGGAGTTGTGATGACATCCAGAGACAGACCAAAAACCAGGAAGTATTGTCATACAAGGAGTGAGGAGGGAGAAGGGCAAGGAAGAACGAGAGGCCTGGGAAATTTAACACCATCTAGGGGAAACGTATGGACACTAACTAAAACCTAACGCTTATTAACCTTCTAATATTATTATTTATCCTTACAGTACTGCTATTGTGAGCCTGGTGATTCAGCTGGTTTGTTGAATTTCTCAAAGCCTACATAAGCACTCACCATGATGTTGTCTGGTTTGAGATCCTGGTGGACGATGTCTTTGCTGTGCAGAAAGGTCAAGCCTTCACACATACCAGTGATGATGGTGGCCTTCACTGACGGAGTCAGCTGTTAAAAAAAACAAACAAAAAAAAACCATATCAGTTTAACTATACATAACATCGTTCACTTTCTAAAATCTCATTTCATTCTCAACACATACCTGTATTTTTGATTTCTGCACTTTAAATATGGCCGTCTCGAGATCCTCGCCGAAGATGAACTCCAGAGGAATGTGCCACTTTCCTTCTTTCAGCCATGGCTTCCCTAGGAGCTTCACCACATTGTTGTGTTGTGCGTTACTGCAGATTAAAAGTTGGCATAAGTGATTTAGACAGGAGAAACTTACCGAGTACTGGGGGTTGTAACGAAAGAAGCTTTAATTTCATCCTTTTGTTTGAAGCATAAGCTGTGTGTGGATATATACACAGTATATACAGTGTATAAATCAATAAAATATAAATAAACTCCACTCTAATAAACCTGTCCACCCTGACTGCATCCGCACTTGCCTACTGCTTCACCTCCGTCCATGAAATGGAGAATTTTTTCTTAGAATTAGGACTTTATAACTTACAATAGTTACAAGTTAGTAAGTGATAATTATGAGAAGTTCTCCGATTTTTTTTTCTTTTGTGAATGTAATGTGCTTCCATACTTAGTTAGTAAAAAAACAACAAAAAAAAAACAGGTAAACCCTAAGCTCTCCTTTATCACTCATTAGCTGGATTTTTTATTGTAATAAAAAAAAAAAAAGCAACAAAAAGCCTGTGTAAGGGATCATAATTGTACTCACTTATAAACTTGGTACTCTCTTTCAAGTTCTTTCGAACTGATGACATGTACAGGCACTTTCTTCAGCGCAGCCCACTTATCTCCAAACTTTTGCTTATAAACTTTCCCGAAGCAGCCCTCTGCCAAGGTTTTTGTAGACGCCTCCATCTTCAAAACAGGTTCAAACAGATTTATGAAAAAAGTGATAGACTATAGTATTATAGTGTTTAACATGATTCACAAGTTTTTTCATCCTTTCAATGGAGTAGTGGAGACAATTTTTTCCCCATTTTTTTTTTTTACCATATATATCCTATTTTCAATATCTACTACACTTTCTGTATATAGCCTTATTTTACTGCATTTGTTATTTACTGTAAATAGGCCATTCATGAACTTCTGGTTAGTTGAGAACTAACCATAGTTGATAATTGGCTTTGAAAACTTTACTTTGCAAAATGACAGTACAGTTGAATCTAATCCAACCAGCAGAATAACTGATTAGTCTTTGGCACTGATCCAATGAAACTGCTTCTCGTTAATAGCATGTTTGAAGTTTGAATTCTATTTAAAAGGCATTACAGGTATACAAATTACACACACACACGCGCGCACACACACACACACACACACACACACACACACACACACACACACACACACACACACACACACACACACACACGTCGATTTGGAGTTATTCCTGTTGCCCTTTGCTTTTTTTTTCTTTCTTTCAAAGAACAAAAACAGAACCTCCTCAAAAACTAGTACAAGGTGCAAACAGAATAAAAAATATCAGTGTTGGAAAAAAACGTCTAGGAGCTTTCAGATATTTCAGAACAATGTATTTTTAGATCAAATAAATTCTGTACACAATAATGTTGTATTATGTGTGTATAAAGGTTAAATTATTCATTTTCTGATTTTCACCATTTCTAACCATGGTGGTTTCAAGCTTCGAAAGAGACATACAAAACCAGTCAAAAGTTTGGACACACCTTTTAATTCAATGTTTTTTGTTTTGTGATTTTTTTTTTTTCTAAATTATAAAAGAATACTGGACAAAACTATGAAATAACACACATGGCCTTAAGTAATTAAGTAACAGCCATTTGTTAAGGCATGAAGGTTAGCTGTTCTGGAATAGTTCTTGCAAGAACAGTCTTGTCAAGTGCATCTGTAAAATGCATCAAGTGCCATGATGAAACTGGCTCTCATGAAGAAACTGAAGAGGAAAGCAAGTCCAACTTAAAAAAGTTACCGACCTAGAAATCACTAATTAACTAAAGGCTTTACAGAGCATAAATCGAAGACACATCTCAACATTAGCTGTTCAAAGAAGATTATTGCATAGTTTGGACGCCTTCAGCATGGAAAAAAATACAAATCAGGAAATATTTTTTAATGAAAATTCTGTGCTTGGTCTAATAAGCAGGTATCTTTTAAACTAAAAAAAAACAAGCTGATAAGAGTTTCATCAGAGTTGTTTAGTAAGAATTCCTGTACATACCGCACCTTTGACCCAGACGTTGTTGCTTTATGAAGAAACCACTGTAGACTGAATGCTTTTTGGCTGTTTAGGTACGTGTGTCTTGCCACATCCTCATTCCCCAAATTGAAAATAGATCACACCTTCTTAGTGTGACAAATCAGGTTTTTATATTTTTTGTGTGAAGAAAAAACTTTTTAAAAAACTTATTTAAAAAAAAGAAGCCATTTTTAAATACAGGACAGTACATAATACATGTATGGTGAATGCCTCTAACTGACTGAGACTAAGACATTTTAGTTTACACGGAATTTGGGTTTATAATATAAAGATTTTAATTTATTTTTTGTAGTATTATTATTATTTTTTTCCACTCAATTTTTTTTTTTGTCTATTATACCTGGAGCACAATTTCCAGCCTGGTTCTTAAAAGGGGTCTACATATTTTATCTGTCTCCTGCTCTAGTGCACACACGTCAACTCAAAAAGGGATTTTTATTAATATTAAAGAATATTTTATTTATTAGTTTTATTAATTGAGTATATTGGGAGCAAGGATTGAAACTGATGTGAGGTACACACTACAAAATGCTGGGTTGTTTTTACTACCCAAACTCTAGGTTGCCTCTGTTGGGTAATTTTTCTGGGTTATTTACAGGGAAATTGGGTACTTTTTGTTTAACCCAGGTTGGAGGGGTTGGAGTTGGGTTAGCTAGTGACAGCTAACATCACAGACAAGACCGCCCCTCCCCCGAAGTTCACCGGTGTATTCAGTGGCTGTGTCAGCTTCGTGGCTTTTTTTTTTTTTTGTTGGTCTTCCTCCTCACGCATTTAAGAGGAAATGTAAACGTTCAATATAAGGTCTGTATACACACTTTCACTCACCTATGACTGAATTTGTTCACTGTATTTAACATTTATTACTGTTACCGTGTTAACGTTACATTCAAACTTTCAAGCTGGTCTGTGCTATAGCATGCTAGTTTATCTGACAATGGCTGCTAGCTAGCCAAACCAAAGCAGCCTACCTGTGTATGAAAGAAACTTCAAAAATGTCTGAGCTTTTTAGCTTTCTTTGTACAATGCTTGCAGGATGTATGAAGGTGGTGAAGTAATGAATGAAAGCTAAACTGTTAACTGTAGCGCCAGCATGACGCTAGCATTTACCTAGGTTGTTAGAGTTAGCAAACACATATAAAAAGCTGAGGTGTTACAAAACACTAATATTCTTACAAATATGCATACTAGCCAACCCTCTCGATTTTTTCCATAAACTTTTACTTTCTTTAATTTCTTTCTTTCTGAGGTTGGAACGAACACTGTGGAATATCTCCAGCAGGCTGAAGTGTCGAGGCCGAACATCCTGATGTTGGGAGATAATGACCAGCACTGCTCTCGGGCATTAGTGCTTCTGAGTAATAGTATCATAATGATGTCGCTTGTTTTGTATCATTTTATCTTGTGCTTTTGAAAAATAAATATAAATATTTTTTCTATGATTTGTACAATTAATTGGTTGTTGTTTATTGCATATACGTACTGTATGGTTTGCAAAACTTAGAGTTTTTTTTTGTTTGTAATAGACCAGTATATCGGGCGGCACGGTGGTGTAGTGGTTAGCACTGTCGCCTTGCACCGCCAGGGTCCGGGTTCGATCCCCGGCCAGGCTCGATTCCCGTCTCTGTGTGCATGGAGTTTGCATGTTCTCCCCGTGCTTGGTGGGTTTCCTCCGGGTACTCCGGTTTCCTCCCACATTCCAAAGACATGTAGGTTAGGCTAATTGGCGTTCCCAAATTACCCGTAGTGTGTGAATGAGTGAGTGTATGTGTGTGTGTGTCTGCGCCCTGCGATGGATTGGCACCCTGTCCAGGGTGTACCCTGCCATGTGCCCTAAGTCTCCTGGGATAGGCTCCAGGCCCCCCGTGACCCTGAATACAGGATTAAGCGGTATAGATGATGAGTGAGTGAGTGAGAGACCAGTATATCAAAGTAATTTAACTGTTTAAACTGTTTTACCCACAGACATGTAAAACATAAAACTAATAATAACCTATTTGTGAGGTCGAATTAACAGCATTATAGTTAAATATGACCTAGCATTTGGATTGAATATTTTACCCATCTTGCTGGGTTAAATAAATGGTCCAATATTTATCCAGCAGCTGGGTTAAAAACAACCCAGTTTGGGTTGTTTTTAACCCAGCATTTTTTAGGGTGTAGAGCAACAAAACAATGTGGTAATCTTCACACACACAGACACACACACACACACACACCAAATTAAGACAGGGGACAGAATTGTTTTGCTAGTGAATGCATAATTAGGTTTCTTATTATTATTATTGTTATCACAATGTAACACAATTTTTGTCCTTGAATTGTGATTGTTATTTTCTATTAACTTACATCTAGAAAGGTTGTAAAATGGGTACAAATTCCTTCAAACTTTTGTTTTGTGATCAAGAAAGATACTTCTGAAATTTACAAAGAATTTATATGAAAACTGGCATGTGTGAATTTTCTGGCTTACCCAAAGACCAAAATTCTAATATAAAAACATATTTATTTAAAATTATTTTTAAAAGTTCCCCTGCTTGATTCACGACATCAAACGTTGGTTGCCAAATCCTACAAATAGAGATCAGCTGTATTCAAAAGAGTACAACACTTCAGAAGAGGATGAAGAAATTGCTGATCCAGATTACAGTAGAAGGAAGAAACCCATCCTTCCCCAACCAGAAAGACCTCAACCACTTGGTGAGAGACCTTGGTCTCATGAAGGATTCTATTCTATTCTATTCTATTCTGTTCTATTAAAGGTGCATATTATGATAGCAGGTGCATTCTTCTCCTCTGTACCAACCTGCAATAGATAGACTATACAGTATATAATACAAAAAATATTAAATATATACAATAATGTACAACTGTATAACACTTAAAAATTCCATTATGCAAAAAAAGGAAAACTTTTCACATACCTTCCAGAGTTCTCAAGTTAACTTATTAATTAATTCAAAATTATAATTTGTAAGCCTTGTAGGACTCAAACACTTTAGCAGACATTGCCACAAACTTAATAAATTCACCACAGACATTGCAAAAATCCAACTGAATTTTTGAAATGAAAATGTTTTGAAATGAATTTGTTTTGTATTTATACTGCTATAAATTCTAAAACACTCTTAAATGTTTTGACACATCCTAGAGACATTCTGGAAGCTTCTGAAATGTTCTAGTAAGTTCTGGAAAGTTTCCGGAAATTCCAGAAACTTCGAGTTCTAGAAAATACTGGAAACTCCTAAAAACGTCCACAAAATTATACTTTAGAAGCTTACCACTGAATTAAACTGGCATTTTAAAACTGTTTTAAAGAGTTTTTAAAAGAATAGCTGTTCAGATCACAAAAGCAACGTTTAAACAAAACCAATAGTTTTTTTTTTTTTTTTTACTTTTCTATGGTGATACACTTTCAGACCAAAGTCAAAATTTGTTACATTTTGTTATTATTATTATTATTATTATTATTATTATTATTATTATTATTATTTTTATTAGGGCCCAAGCACTACAGGATGTGCTGGACCCTCTTGTTTTCCTAAATATTATAATTTGTTTTCCCCCCCCTTTTGTGCTTTTGGGGGACTTAACATGCTCAAAAAATCAAAATTAGCAGACAGGTTGGAATCTACTGCCATTTGAATAGCTGAGAGTTGCATGGCCCAGGGCCATCAGGGGCCCGCACACAATATTTTGCTGTATAGGTCATACACACTTGCATGCTGATACATAAGTGATATGCATGCTAAACTTGGTACACATTTAGAGCTCATTGAGCAGAACAACTTGCATTTCATGGGCTCAACTTAACAGGAAGTCAGTTATTTTTGGTTGTTCGCAAAAATGCACCTGATGTTTTAGATATAATCCTCCTGGGGAATTTATACGATCGCCACCAAATTAGGCCTATGTGAGGATTTTTGATATCTCAAACAAGTCAGCCGTGAAACTTAAACTGAAAAACGATTAATAATTTTCTTTTTCCTTAACCCTAACTGCTCCAGGGGCGCTGTATCATGGCTGACCCTGCGCTCTGACCCCAGTTACGCTGGGATATGCGAAGAAGGAATTTCACTGTGCTTTAATGTATATGTGACAAAAATAAAGGCTTTACTTTACTTATATTGAGGCAAACATTATATTCAGCGACACCTTCAGTGAAATCACCTTTAGTGACATCACACTGACATCACATCATAGTGTAAGGTTTTTTTTTCAGGATCTGCAGCCTGTTCTACACACATACACTTCACAAATACACACATTACAAATGTTAACACTCTTACACACACACACACACACACACACACACACACACACACACACACACACACACACACACACACACACACACACACACACACATGTATGGATTGGTGGCGCAGGGTGCTTGGGACCGCTCATCGTTGCTTGCAACTCTAATTATTATTATTATTATTATTATTATTATTATTATTATTAGTAGTAGTAGTAGTAGTAGTATTACTTTGTGCCTGAACCTCACAACAATCTTAACCTTTTGCCCAATTGTTTAAAAATTACAAATATGTGTATATTACCAATGTGGCTATTATTAACTCTTGATTTATGCACAAAATAGCAATTCTTTTCACTTCCATGTACTATAAAAAATAATAATATACTTAGAAACATTGTGAAACAAAATGAGACAATATAAATTTCGTTCCTTTTCACAGTACATGTACATGTACATTTTCACTTAAACTGGGCAATAAAATATTTATACTAAAAAGACTTCATGAGAAAGACTGTAAATGACTGTAGTTAGTTTCACTACAGCCAGATGGCGGTGCTGTCTTCCTGTTCAGCCAGACAGCGTTACAACACTGCTAAAGTATTCTTGATGCGAAATTAGGGAGAGGAAAAGAAACGTTTTTGGTTTCATAAAAGTTGTTTTATGAATGTTGTGCTTTCATATTTTAAAAACATAACTTAGCCAGCAGCTGTATGTCACATTTTGTGCGAATGTGGATCAATCGGTATGCGTCTATTAAAATGTATGCACATGGAAAAAAGTTTATTGTTGTAAATAAAGAGAAGCATGTGCACAGATAATGTGCTGATGTGTATACATTTTTTATGCAGTTCTATATTTGTAAAGTGTTAATGAGATTTAGTCACATGTTGTTCCTACAGTGATCCTTATATATATATATATATAATTGACCTCTTTTTAAACTTTTTTTTTTAGAACTGAGTAGTCAATGAGAAGACTTCCAACTGACGATCTAATCAGAGAATGAGGTCTGGGTTCCAGTTTCCCCAGCTCCTTTCAGACTGTACTTGTCATTTCAATAAATACACATCGTTTGACAGTTTTGTTTCGGTTATAAACTAGTCTGTGCTGCTGATGGCTGCAATCTCTTCCCTATTTCCTTTGCATTTTACAGTGAGTGAAACAGCGCCCTCCTAAATGTTATGTAATGTGATTGTGGTGAAATATGGTATTGCACTCATACCAGAGAACAAAGTCGTATCTGAAGTGAAACCAGGTCACCTTTGCCTGAGTGGGCTCCAAAAACCAGCCAATCATCATAGACCCCCAAAGTAAAATGTCCAAATTTACAACCAAAATTTACATGTTTGTAGCTTAAAAAAAAAAAAAAAAGATGTTGGTTTCCACCACTAGATTTCGCATTCGTGATAATTGTACTGGGTGAAATGGTATGTAACTCACCAAATAAAATTATTTTTAAGCGATGATTTTTATTTGCATAATTAGGGGCGTGGCTGATTTAAGTGATAGCTGCAATGCAGGTGTCAAACTGCTAGCTGTCTGCTATGCATCAGCTAACCAAGTGGAACAAGTGGAATGGATGTAGTTTAAATTACCACAAGAAATGTAGGAGTCATCACAGGACAATGTGCCTGGTATGGATGATGGAGTTCAATAAAATGGCAAGTAATATTGGTATTTAAGTTGTTGTTAGTCACCTTAGCATTTTAGCTAAGCTAAATCTAAGCTAGCTAGCTTGTAGTTATTTACATAAATACCCACATTATAACCAACAAACAGCCTCAGTTCAATAAATTAATTTAGCCATTTATGGATTTATAGGGGGTTAGGCAGAGTCAGCACCTGCCAAGAGGCAATGACCAGAGTTGAGGTTCAAAACTGCTCTTTTGAAAACTTATCAGAAGAAAAAAATCAAAGATTAACCAATCAGATAAGGCTATCTTTATAGCATTGCCAAACTGTAATTTTTCTAAGCCATACTGTTATGAAAATGGCTTCTCTTGGTGAACCCATCACCCTTCAACTTTACCATTTTGTTCTAATATCACCATTAGCAGTAAAGATGAGGGTGAAAAAATATCTTGTAAAAACATGTATCGCCAAACTGATTGCGAAGGGCAGATGTCATGCCCTAAACTATTCACAAAGAATTGCTTCCTGTGTGATAGGAGCAAATTTAAATGGTAACAAAAGCTATATATATATCGAATTGGGATATTTAGGGTTAGCAGCATTAGAAAGTGCAGTTATGGAAGATGGAGATTTGGTGATTTTTGTAAAAAACTAACTTTTTTAACCAAATTGAACCAAATGAACTACTAGAGCAGCAACTGAAAATTTGTCTAAACTAGTTTAAATTAGTCAACACCAACACCCGGGCTAAATACAGACAGAATAAAAGGAGAGATTTGGACTTCCAGTGATGATTATAGTGTCCAAATCGGGTGGCTACTGTAGTAGTGCTAAACTTCAGCTGCTGTTTTGATGGCCAGGACTTCTTATACTATTTATTATGTCTTGCTATCCACAATTAGCTACATGTGTTAGTTTACTGTAGTGTTCATTTTATTGTAACTGTTTGTTACATAATGGAGCTATTTGTTAATGTCAAGTTCACTCAAAAAGGGTTTTAAGTCATGTTTAATACATCTAGCCGACTAATTACTTTTTTGTGCAACAGTAAATTAAATGACACATTACACAATACGTCATACTCAAGCTGGAGTGTGCGTATGTGCTCTTGCATGTGCATGACAGACATCTGTATGCTACGGGTTTGTGTAAACTCACACTGGGCACAATACGTTTATCTGGTTGAATTTCATTGGCTGTGTATCAAAGTGGCGCTGTATCATTGGGTCAATTCACACAATGGTAAAAAAAAAAAAAAAAGGTACAAAAAGTACTTGCTTCTCAAACATTTCCTCCACACCACACTTCACCATGCACTCATTTGTAGTGTTAGCATTTTCCGTCAATCAGGATAGGGTTAATTTAACTTCATTGACATTATAGATACAATCCTGCAGGTAATTTACACACATTAAATATTTAGCATTCACCATACTGTTAACATACATACATACATACATACATACATACACCACATTATAAGTTATTTCTGTATATATATATATATATATATATATATATATATATATATATATATAATTCTGGATCTGAAATTCATATACAAGATACCTAGTGTTATCCTAGTTATTTTCATGACATCACACTCTGTTGTGTGTCAGCTGTACAATTGCAGTGTCTCTTCATCACAGCATCAAGATTTGAAATATACCACCTGTAATCTTTTCTCATTACTCTTGTAATGTACTCCTGTATTACTTTTGTGATGGATTCTGTTATGTGCAGTCTTTTCAATGGACAGATATTTTATTCACTATACAGTGTAAAAGAAATGCTATTCACCATATACACCTAATATTCACCGCTCAAAATACATATATACAGTGGAATCTTGGATTGTGAGTAATTTATTCTGCAAGCGTTTTGCAAGACGAGCAAGAGTTTGAAATGAGTTTTTTAACAAGCGAGGTCTTGATATACGAGTACTGTAATACATATAAGCATTGACTGCCAAGCATCACATGATCACAACTGAGCCAATGGTTCTTCTCTCTTTCTCTCGCTGAGCGATTGTGGGTAATTGTCTCCCATTCCAGTCACGCTTGCATGACCCATATACTCACGAGTGTACTGTTTAATATAACGTTGTGACCACGTGTGTGCGTGTCACATTTTCGTGAAATCCTAAAAAATGAGGCAAAAGTAAGTGTCATTAGAGAGGTTCCTTTTTGAAGTTACACAAAACCAAGAATATTAGAGTAACCAGAGACTCCGAGACGAGTGATTCCGTTTGTGTGCGCGTGCATCCGCGTGTGTGTGTTTGTGTGCACGCTGCTTCTGCTCCTTCTTTCATCTTAAACCAGTCATGATTCTTTTCAAAGGTAAAGTGCGGGCTAATTTGTTTTATTTTTACCTTATATTTTATATATAAGTTTCCATCATTTCTTATGGGGAATTTCACTTGGATATACAAGTGATTTGATATACAAGCATGCTTATGGAACGCCTTATGCTCGCAATCCAAGGTTAAACTGTAACACTTAAGACTTCAGGATCACAACCCAGTGACCTGGAGAGTTAAATCATTAAATCATTTGTACACGTCATCTTGTAGATGTCACTTGGTAATTTTTACGTCCTCATACTTAACAACCTTGCCGTGCCTGGTGACTATTTGTTTAATCTCCATTTGTCCAGTTTCATCATCATAACAACGATGAACCACCGTCCCGTCTTGTGGTAAAGGACAAGGAATAGAGATCTGCGGGAACTGATTGACTAATACCTTTGTGTTAACAGGAGCTAAAGCTTGAGGCCGTGGAGAGGGGCTGCGGTTGCGTTCAATAGGTACATCCTGGTGTTTCGCTTCTGCTGGAAAAGGAGTCGGTGGGCGCCATTTATGGTTCACACCCAAATCAGCACCCCCTGTTCCCCAGGGACGGGCTTGTGCACCCAAACCAAGATGCTGTCTTCCTGCTCCTGGCCCGTGATTTGCCCCGTGATTTGCCCCAATTTGTCGGATCTCTCCAATTACTCCCAACATGGTGGCTCTCTCTGGCGCACTTATCACCACCATCCTGGAAATGACGCTACAGTAAGGATTGTCCATCAGACACTCTTTAATCTTGAAGGGAGTCACGGAACGTGTTGGAAGTCTGACTCTTGCGCAGAGTTCAGCAATGATTTTGCCCATGGCCCAGACGTCTGAACGCTTGTCTCGAACGTTTCCTAGGAGGATCTCAGGAGCAGCATAGGCCTCATTGCCCAAGTTTACTGCAGAGCTTAAGCCATTTTTGAAGAATTTCGCCAGACCCATGTCGATGATCACAGGGCGATGAGATCCGTGCTCAATCTAATGGAATGAAAATAAAAAATACATATAATTAAAATTGCTTTGGGTTATACACTCACTCACTCATTCCGTATAGTGCTTTTCCTATAAAGGGTCTAGGAGCCTCGAAGCCTATACCAGTGGACTGAGGGCACAAGGCAGAGTACATCCTGGCCAATCCATTATAGACACACACAGTCAATCACACACTATGGGAAATGTGACAATGTCAATCATCAAAATCTGTCTTTGTACTGTGAACCAGGGCAAGAACAAGGAAACCAGAGCACCCACCAATGGGAAGTGGGGAACATGCAAACTCCAACCACACAGATTCCCAAGGCGGGAGTTGAACCCTTGACCCTGCAGGCCACAGTTCTAACCGCTATGCCGTCAGGCCACCATCCTCCATTTACAGTAAATTCTTATACATTGGTCATTAAGATACTGGGTGGATCTGCTTAATTATTGAATTTCTTGGAGCCTACGTTAGCACTCACCATGATATTGTCTGGTTTGAGATCCTGGTGGACGATGTCTTTGCTGTGTAGAAAGTTCAAGCCTTCACACATACCGGTGATGATGGTGACCTTCACTGATGGAGTCAGCTGCAAAGAAAACATTCAGTAGCAATTTAACCATACGGTACATACCATCATTCACTTTCTGAAATCTCATTTCATTCTCAACACATACCTGTATTTTAGATTGCTGTACGTTAAATATGGCCGTCTCAAGATCCTCTCCGAAGACGAACTCTAGAGGAATGTGCCACTTTCCGTCTTCCAGCCATGGCTTCCCGAGGAGCTTCACAACATTGTTGTGGTGTGACTTTCTGCAGTTTGAAGAACAAGAACGAACAATTGTTTTGCAAATTATCTAAACATTTGTAAGAAAATGTGTGTGAGGTATCATAATTTTACACACTCATAAACAAGGCACTCTCTGGAAAGCTGTTCCTTGGTGATCATGTCCAGGGGAACTTTCTTCACCGCCGCCCAGGTGTCTCCAAACTTTTGCTTATAGACTTTTCCAAAGCAGCCCTTTGCCAGGGTTTTTGTCGAAAAGTCCATCTAATATTCAGGAAATCACAGGAGAAAAGTGTATCAATAATGTCTTTAATTATTTCAGTATTTTGCAAATGACATGGATGTTGTTATTTTTTTTTTCTTTTAAGGTGTGTCACATATCTAGTTGTTTTTATCAAATGAGTCACCAGAGAACTATTGCAACAACTATTCTGTAAAGCAACAATGACTTTCATTTGCAGACGTTGTAGCTGTATTGGTGGAGAGTTGTTGTGTTTGCTTCAATGCATTACCAAACAGAATGTGTTTCTTGTCTGTAATGAAAGCTGTACAGGTTGCACTGTATGTGCATTTGGTTTGATGTAAGGCACTCCTGGATTATTTTCGGATGAGCAGCACGTCAATAGGTTTCTGATTTTGCGGTTCCCGTTTTTCTTCACAAGTTCCTAGATCCTTACATTTAGGCTGGACCTAAATTAAAATCCCCTAACACAAAACCCCTGCAACAAATCTATTTAATTCCAACTGTGACAGAAAACCGTTTCCAATATTGAACAACAGGTGAGGAGTTTGAATCTGTCCAGGCTCGTGCTGAGTATGTATGCAATTCTGACTGATGATGAGTACAAGCCTTCCCCCCAGGCAAGTACTGTATAAACAAATTAAATCAGAATAAGATGTCGAGTCACCTTTATGGCACTACTGGAATTTCCAGCTTTGGTTTGGGAGGTGGTTGCAAAGTCAAAGAAAGTGGAGACAAATAATTACGACATTCAGTAAGTGGGGGGGGGGGGGGATTTTGCTCATTTTGCTCATTTTTACATTTATTGTTTATTCCAACTTTTCTGCTGGTCCAAACATGTGGCTTGAAGGAGGTCAGGACTATGTGGGAGAGGTGGCAACAACTCTGACCCCAGTTCCTGTAATGTGCAAGTGGTGTTGATGAACAATTGGATATACTGTAGAATTCCCACAGACTAATGTGTCTTTTGTTCAAGCTGGTGACAAATTATCCATTGATTTTAAAGGCGCTCCACTCGCCAAGCCATCTCGGCTAAGAATGTCCTTTACGGATTTGTGACCTTCTTTAAAGCGTTTGCTCCATTTCTATGGTTTCCTGCAGTTAAGAGTCTCATCACTATACTGTGCTTGAAGTGTTTAGTAATATTAAAGATTTACAGTCGTGCACTTGCATGTTAATTGTCAATCGCTCTTTCATCAGAAATGTCATCAGTCCTGGTTTCGACTTGAACACCTTTTAAACATTTTGTCCAAGCTACAATCTGTTGTACTAAACCGTACACTTTGTTTCGATGATGATAATGGTGGTTACCTGAATATTATTATTTGATCATGAACATTACATTGAATTAAAGTCTCCTTGAAATGTTTTTTTTTTTTTTTTTTTTTTTGAAAATGATAAATCGGCATTAATAATCCTTAGTTGATTGAATTTATTTACTACCAAGATAGCAGACGAATCACTCTCATAAGGATTTCTTCTAAATAATTCCACAAACTAAACCATCGTACAATAAATGCATACATCATTTGCACGGCTTAAAGTGTTACTACAATAATTTGATCTGACCGAATGAATACGTTTATACCAACAGTATCACATGTAAGTATTATCAGGGCAGATCAAACACAAACTTACTGTATATACAACATGGATAGGCTGAACTGTATCTAATACAGATAAACTATACAGCTATACAGTATATAAGAAACTGTATCTAAGATTAGTATAAGACACATCACATGGAAAGGTACACATACTGTACGTACCTCACTGTATGTAGTGCAGCACTTGTTGCTCTATGAGGAAGTTTCTTAAGACTGAAACCGTTCTACCTCATAAGCATAGATCTGTTTGTGTGTGTGGGTGTGTGAGTGTGTGGGTGGGGGATGTCACAGGTGTCATTGTTCTTTCCACACCCTCATTCTGAAAAAAACTCCAAACTTTCTTGAGGGGCACGAGGCATATTGCTTCCTGGAAAAACAAAGTTTTCTTAAAGAACAGAACATTGGTGTTGATGTTTGTATCTCTGCCTGTTACTTTTGATTTGAGTTTGCTTAAAGTGGTTAACTTGAAAGAACCAAATCAAAAAGAAAAGAAAAATCATTTCCCGGACTCTTCACCATGGAGAGTCTCAGGTTCCAATGAATGGATAAAAAATTGCCCAAACATAAAATGAACAATGAGTGGCATGGTGACTTAGTGGTTAGCACGGTCAAGGGTTCTCTGGGTCGATGTTTCTCGGAGACAGTGTGCATGGAGTTTGCATGTTCTTAGTGGGGTTCTTCCAGGTGTTCCGTTTTCCTCCCACAGTCCAAAGACTAGCATCTGTAATTGCCCATGATCTGTGCATGAGCATATGAGTGTGTGTATATCTGTGTGTGTCCATCCAGGATGTACCCCGCCTCATGGCCTAAGTCTCCTGGGACAGGCTCCAGGCCCGCTGCAACCCTGTATACCTGTATACCATATACCATTATCAACTGTTGCATATTTTATCATCAATTCTTTAACATTAACTCTGTTTAAACTCTTTCGATTTGATTCGAAGCTACGAACCAAACACTACCTACATTATAATGTATTACTGTTACTTCCACCACTGGATGCCAGTATTGCTCTGCTGCTCAAACCCACTGATGGGGTGAAATGAGGGCCAGGGCCATAAATTCAACATGAAAACTTTACTACCTGCCAAAAATACAATGCCATTTAAACTATAATGACATCCGCCCTTAAAGATGAAAAGGTGCGTCTCATGACACGGCAGACGGCGTGACGAGGCGCCAACGTCACAGTGCTGCTGGATATATTTCAGCGTTGTGTAAACCATGCTTCCGTTGTCTTCTTACAGAGAAGTGGTTATACGTAATGCTGAACTTCCTGTAGCGCAGAGTCACTCCGTGCTCCTGTCCTCATCATGTCGACTGTGAAGGATGTAAAGGATGTGAGTCAAACGTTTGTTAACGCAGGTGAGAATTTCTCAAGCTCTGTGCAGAAGGAAGATCTAATTAGTCAAACAGAAGCTGGATTTGCTTGAAAAATTCTTTGAACCTAAGTATTTAAAAAAAAAAAAAAAACGTTGGGTCCACACACAGAAAACCGCACAGAATGGGACAGAAAACAAAAAGCATCCAGTCCTGAAGCCAGAAACAGCTAGTTGATGAGACAGCCTGACAGGATGCACTAACCCAGATAACCGCTCTTTGCACACATAATTATAAGCTTCGATAGGAGAAGGATACATCAGGATCCAGTCCTGCTTGCGAAAAAATAGCGGGAATCTAAGGGCGAGAGTGGACACAGGCTGACCAAAAGATTTAAAAAGTCCAGGTGCATCCTGTCCAGTTTTGTGTGATCATATGTATGCTGTTTAAATAAAGTCCAAGTCAAATTGGGAATGAAGGCGCACAAGCGATTGACATTTACAGTAGGGTTCAAGCAC
>CM059226.1:23174107-23399107 GCA_030347435.1 Clarias fuscus | reverse complement strand
TCTTTATATTTATATTCTTATGATTCTCGAAATCCTTCCTGAAGCCTTAAAGGTCTCATACTTTTTCTTTAACAAAAAGATCTCCAAAAAGATTCCGGCATATTCTTCTTCTGCCAAATTCCCGCTGTTTCTTTCCTGTTTGAAATACGCTGTTTCAATGTCTGTAGCTTTAAAAGGCAACTTGAGCGTCTGCGCCCTCCACCACCATGGCCTTCTTGTGGAAGTGCATTTTTCTAACCAATCACAACACAGGAACAGAACTTCCATGAAAACCGTGGTGCAGCATGATGGAAACTGTCCCACCTCTTTTTTTTTTTTTTTTTCTTCTTCTTGCCCGGGATAACATCAAAACAAGCAGGAAATTTGATTGTCAGGTTCCAGCAAATTTGTGAACAAAAAAAAATAAATTCAGATTCTTTAAAAAAGCTTTGTCTGTGTATACACACATAAGATGCATGCGAATGTCCAATAATAATAATAATAATAATACAATTTTGGTCTGCTTCAAGTTTTTAAAAAACATCATAAAATAGAATTGCAATTTTGTGTGACCTAAAAGCCTTGGCATTGTGCTCTCTCCTTGTTATTTATCATCACTATTGTAATTAGTATTCAGTTAAATACAATATTTCCATGTTTACTTTCTTGACTTGTGTCCTGTTATGTAAGAATTCACAAGTCTTTTGTTTTCCATGAACCCCATGGAACCCACTATATCTCTATTAGATTAAAGATAAAGAGAACACAGAACCTTCCCGGAAAACTTGAATTACACAATCCACTTATTCTATCCTTTTTCTACAGGTTTTTGAAGGCGACTAGCGGTAATCTTACTGCTAATGTTTAATAATACGTAATAATAAGAATCGAAATTTGGCATGTCTATTCCTATCATTTATTCGATACCAAATTCTGCAAAGGCAGATGTGATGGAGCCTACAGGACTGTATATACACCACATTTTGTTCAAGTTCACAGATCGCAGTAGGTATCCAAAATCACAAGAACAAGCTTTGAGGCTTGTGCTATCAAGTGCTAATGATTGTTTAAGTTAAAAAAAAAAAAGTAAGTGTTCACTAATAGAACTACTCAAGTGAAGTACAGATGTGTGAAATGTGTAACAATATAAATGTACTTAATGTACTGTAGGTACCTTCCAAATCTGGTGTGCACCCGCTTCGTGATGAGCTTATCTACATGTCTCTTGTCATTTCAACATCTTGTCATGAAATCTGATCATGTCTTGGTGGCAGTACGTCCAGTAGTAAGTAGGTAAATAAGACCAAACCTTAGTTTTACAGTGAAATTCCTTCTTCGCATATCCCAGTGTAACTGGGGTCAGAGCGCAGGGTCAGCCATGGTACAGCGCCCCTGGAGCCAATAGGGTTAAGGGCCTTGCTCAAGGGCGCAACAATGGCAACCTGGCTGAGCTGGGAATCGAACCGCCGATCTTCCGATCAGTAACTCGGTGCCTTGGCCCTCTGAGCCACCACTGCCCAAACTTCTGCGCCAGGTGAGGCTCGAGCTCACAACCTCGGCATTGCTCCGTTTTGTACTGCTGTATAAGTACCGCGCGCTAACCGATTGCGCCACTGGAGCTCCGCTGCAACAGTTTGCCAAATGCAAACAGATATAAATGGAAACTTTATTTTAATAAACAGTCCGGCGGCACAGACGTTCAGTGGTTAGCACTGTTGCCTTGCACCTCCAGGTCCTGGTTTTGCTTACCGCCTCGCTTGGTACTCCGGTTTCCCCCCACAGTCCAAAGACTTTATACCACAGCTAATCGTCATGTGTGTGTATCATCACTTCATAAACAGCTCACTGGGATGTTAAATGATGATGGTGTAATCGAATCCCACACCCAGAGCTGAAAAGTTCCTCTAAAGAATGATAAACTTGATGTATTAATGTGTTGTGCTTTTGTATGTTAGCTACTGTGTGCTCCATCATGCAGTGACACTGAGATGCTGATGAGATTATACTGCAGTCTTTGTTCACAGTAACTTTTATAGAGCTCTAATCGATGAAGCAGAACACATCAGAACGCCGGGCGGAAGATTAGAGGTGGATTAGAGCTGACAGGCCCGGTCTCTATGAATGAGTGTGTTTTGATGTGTGAGAGAGTAGAGCGTGGGGTTTTTGCTTTTTAAGTGGGTGGGTGTGTGGGTGGTGTGCAACGACTATGAAGCTGTGTGTGTGTGTGTTGGCTTTCTTAATTTGACAATGTAATAGTGGCGAACACTGTGTGACATGTTCGGAGATAGACTGTGACAGATAGGCCAGTGAATATAGCGCAAACCGAAGAAAAATGATTATTATTATTATTTGAATGTGTTATTTTCAAGTGCGTATTTTAGAAATATTGCAAAAGTGTTACTCAGCTGGTACTTAAGCAGGTACCAGTGAAACCGTTTAAAGAAATACCCTGTCAATTTATAGTAGCATGTCATATTACCGCTATTTTCTAACTAGACCAGAGAGCGGAAATAAAATGAAAATCTATGCAAGTCTGTGAAAATCTTCCCCCCCCCCCCCCCCCCCCCCTGAGCTAATGCCTGAGCCAAAACTAAAGCGCGTTTAGTATTTCGCCAGCTGTACATTAATCCAGATACAGGATCTGCTACAGATGACATATTGGTCCAAGTTTGGAAGAAAAAGTAGCGCACTAGCGTTGCGAACGAAACTAGCGTTACTTTCTTCGGACATCCACGCTTGGGGTCAGAGTGCACAATCGCAACCATGCCATAATACAGCGCCCCCTGGAGCAGAGGGAGTAAAGGGGCCTTGCTCGAGGGCCCAACATAGGCAGCTTGGCAGTGCCGTTATTTACAACAGTATAGACAGTAACATTTTTATTAATTGCAGTCAAAGCAGGACTTTTGATTGTGCAGAATAATAAAAAAAACAGTTATGAGAGTAAATTCCCCCTTTGTTTTTCTGTATAATCCCCTGCTACACTTAATGCACTTATCCCAGCATTTCACACCGGAGGCATGATTGGACTGTATGCACCTCACCTGCAACGATGGTCTCCCAGGGCCTCCCTTTAATGGCAAAAATGGCCTGGTTTGATCACCAAAGGTGTTCCGTTCTTGCAGGAGCTCATACTGCCCACCATAACACTTACACATTATAGGAACTCGTCTGGAAGTTAGTGCAACATCGCTGTAGAAGAGGAGTTCCTGGGAGGCCAGGGTTCCAGCCATGAAGCAGGCAGTTCGATCTTGGCTCTGGTTTATGGAGGAAAAAAAAAAAAAGACAGAACCATGATGGTGTCTACGCACTAGTGAAACGGCCGGGATAAGTGCATTAGTGTAGCAGGGGATTATATGGAGAAATGAAGAGGGGTTTTACTCTCAAAACTGTGCTCTGTTATTCTGCGCCATCAAAAGTCCTGGTTTGACTTGAACGCCCCTTATACATACAGTATGATATGATGTATCATATCTACATAAAATGCTCTGCTACCAGATTTTCTCATTTGTTCAGTTAAGTTTTCTGAAGTACTTGTATTTGGCCTGTTTTGTTCCTCCATCATTACCTAAATCCACCTCTGGCATATCCGTCTCACATTTATCAAAGCCTTAAACCTGCTAACCTGCCAACAGCGTAGCATCTGCCTTTATGCTGACATTTAACACACTCTCTCCTACGCCATGTCTTATTAAGACCTTATGAGTTTCTGACCTTAGGAAAGCGGATTAAATAAATCGGTGGGGTTTGCCGGAATGATATTGCAGCATCCGGTTTGATTGACAGACGTATCTGATGGAGAAAGTGTCTTTGCTCCCTGTTGTCTTCAGTGAGCTTTGCCGAAATCCATGGATTGAGGTGGAAAAAAAAATGACTAAAAATAAAAACCAGCAGTGGAAGATTCATAGCTGTGGATTGCTTCATATGATTCTATCATTTTGTGACTTTTTTTTTTTTTTTTTTCATATCCATTGCACTCACGGAAATCTTTGCTGTATAATTTATACTCTGTCTATTTCATGCTTTTTATTCTGGTCCCTTCCTCGCCTAGCGACAGGACGGGCTTTGCTCTGATCTTATCTCCATTAGCATCACCGGAGCATGGAGTGAGGGTACGTCCTCCTGCTTAGAGCATAGAGAGAAGAGGAGGAAAAGGGGGTGGGTGAGAGAGGACGAGAGAAGCTGAGAGAGAGGGAGGGAGGCTGAGAGAGAGAGAGAGAGAGAGAGAGAGAGAGAGAGGGATCGTGTCGCGTCAGTTAGCTGCAGTAGTCGGAGGGACCAAGGAGGCAGCAGCATCCCTTCTCACATCCTCTTATCATTCATCTCCAAAGCACTACTTTGAGTCTACCAAGAAAGAGTGGAGAGTGGAAAAGACAGAACTGGTACTCAAGTGGAGCTCCGATACTCTGCATCCCTTGTTCAAGGGACCGAGGATAGTCTCCGTGATCTGACAGGACCTCCTTCCTCGTTCTCTCTCTCTCTCTCTCTCACTTGGACCGGCTGGATTTTCTGGGACGAGAAGAGCGATGGGGTCGGGGGTCAGGGGAGGACGGACGACTCGCACGTCCTGCAGGTGGACAGGAGTGTACGTGTGCGTATGGAGACTTGTCTTAGTGTGCTGCGGAATCCAGACCGTTTCTGCTCAAACCTCGAGAGACAGCAAGTCGGTGTACTTCTGGGAAACAGGTATGGCTGCTTCCACTCCGATAATTAGGGCAGTGGGGGATGATCTGGGGAAATGTGTGTGCATGTGTGTGTGTGTGTGTGTGTGTGTGTGTGTGTGTGTGTGCGTGCACGTTTTGGGATCAGGATTCAGAACTGGGTTTATTTCTTTGCAATAGTGCAATAACATTAATGATGAGTGAAACTCTGGAAACAGTGAAAGTGCTAAAGAAATTCCTGTACATGCAACGCATCTCTCCACAGAGCATCTTTACAATTTTCCTTTGGGGATAATAAAGTACGCGGTCAATTAAAGATCAGAAGATTTTTATTTGACTAAACTCACTTCACAAACGTTCTTCAAACATCCATTTTTGGTTCAGCCATTTTTTTGCATATGCAGCCACAAAACTGTGAATAAAGATTTTTTTTTTTCAGCACAAAGATCCATCCACGAATCTTCTGCATTCTTTACTGGAATGTCATACAGGTGCAGCGGTTAGCATTCTGGAGTGATGGAGTTTCCTCCTACCTCTGAATAAACCCTGACAGTAGGTGGATAAGTGACTCAAGTTTGCACTGTAGGTGGAATCGAGTGTGAGAATGTGTGTATGTGTGTGGTTTCCATCCAGGCTGTATTCCCATCTTCCCAACACAGTGTTCCTGGGATAGACTCCTGAAGTAGAACAAATACGGTTCTTCTGTGATGCAGCACGATGGCTTATGGTGCCTCGCACCTCCAGGGTTGGTGGTTCAGTCTGTGTGCTTGGATTTTGCATGTTCTCCCCGTGCGTCGTGGGTTTGCTCCGGTTTCCTCCTATAGTCCAACAACATGCACAGTAGGTTGGGTGACGATTCCAAATGACCCATTACACACCGTCTGTGTGCTTTTGCCCTGCAACAAGTTGGCACCCCATCCATGGTTTACCCAAGTTCCCTGAAATAGGCTCCAACCTCCCTAAGACCCTACACACAATAAGTAGCCTTCTTGAAAGTGAAAAAAAAATTTGTTCCTTATAATAATAATAATAATAATAAATGTGTATTTTATTGAAAATATTCCACTGGTTAACATTCCACTTTTTTGTTTTCATTCTTATTGAATGTACTTGAGAAATGAAATATTTTCAGATATTAGTAATTCCCTTTAACCCACATGACCTGCTTACTATTCAACTATTCATCGTAATATCACATCATAACAACTTTTACTTTAACACTATTAATATCTCTTACATAAATGAATAGCAGTAGGAGTAAGGAATGTAAGTTATGAGCTTTTCAGCAGAAGATTTACACTCTCAAAGTCAGTATATATCAGGGACGTTTAAATCAAACAGGGACTTGTGATAGAATTTCTGGCGAATAAAAGGAATGAAAGCGATTTGACATTTAAGGAAAGACGTCAAGCACGGTACTGTACATTGATGAGAATTTTAGCCGAAGTAAAACATTTCAATGGTACAAACGTTTTTTTGCATCATGATCCCGGCCGAGTTGGCTCCGAGACCAATGCAGACGTCTTAAATTAAGCACAACAGCACAACACCAAGTGTGATATGGCTTTAATAAACCAGTTCCATAAATAGTGTAATCGCTATTTATCATCAACATGTTTTGATTTGGTTGTTTATTTAACCAGTTATTATATATTATGTACATGTATATGTATATGTATATCCCAACACACCTTTCAAGGCGGATGGAACTAACTATCCACGACTCCCGGAGCTGGCGACCAGCAGATAGAGATTGACAGCTATAACAGGAGTTAATGTACTGTAGTTGTAGGAACCTTTTTTTTTTTAAAATATGGTAATATATACCAAAAGGTGAGGAGAATAAACTGATAGTGGTAGTGGAGAGTCGTGTGAAACTTATGAGATTTACTTTATATTTCCACTTATTGTGTTAAATATCATCTCCCTCAACCTTCTGGTCCTGGGGTCAAATCCCAAATAGTGTTAAATGCTGTATAATACAGGGTGGGCCATTTATATGCATACACCTTAATAAATTGGGAATGGTTGGTGATATTAACGTCCTGTTTGTGGCACATTAGTATATGTGAGGGGGCAAACTTTTCAAGATGGGTGGTGACCATGGTGGCCATTTGGAAGTCGGCCATCTTGGATCCAACCTTTGTTTTTTCAATAGGAAAAGGGTCATGTGACACATCGAACTTATTGGGAATTTCACAAGAAAAACAATGGTGTGCTTGGTTTTAACGTAACTTTATTCTTTCATGAGTTATTTACAAGTTTCTGACCACTTGTAAAATGTGTTCAATGTGCTGCCCATTGTGATGGATTGTCAATGCAACCCTCTTCTCCCACTCTTCACACACTGATAGCAACACCGTTCAAGACATTCCTAGATGAACAGTTCAACACATTCCTAGATGAACAGTTTCCTTAAAAGTGGACTGGTCATCGTGGGCCAGTTGAATGGCCCCCAAGGTCTCCCGATCTGACCCCCTTAGACTTTTATCTTTGGGGTCATCTGAAGGCAATTGTCTATGGTGTGAAGATACGAGATGTGCAGGACCTGAAACTACAGATACTGGAAGCCTGTGCTGGCATTTCTCCTGCGGTGTTGCTATCAGTGTGTGAAGAGTGGGAGAAGAGGGTTGCATTGACAATCCATCACAATGGGCAGCACATTGAACACATTTTACAAGTGGTCAGAAACTTGTAAATAACTCATGAAAGAATAAAGTTACGTTAAAACCAAGCACACCATTGTTTTTCTCGTGAAATTCCCAATAAGTTTGATGTGTCACATGACCCTCTTCCTATTGAAAAAACAAAAGTTGGATCCAAGATGGCCGACTTCCAAATAGCCACCATGGTCACCACCCATATTGAAAAGTTTGCCCCCTCACATATACTAATGTGCCACAAACAGGACGTTAATATCACCAACCATTCCCATTTTATTAAGGTGTATCCATATAAATGGCCCACCCTGTACCTTGTTCCACACACCAAGTAGTTCCCTTGATTAGGAATCAGAGAAGGATTGGGGATTCAGCCTTGTGTTAGAAGCAAGTTAACTTTTGTTGCTCACGTTAATAAAACAGCATGGCGGCAAATTATTAAGTCGACAAAAAGTTTTTTTCTTGCTGAAAGTGCTTTGGGTTTTTGGCAGGCAGCTGCTCTCTCCTCAGTACTGAGGACCGTACAGACCCACTCTCCGACACACGGTTACTAGTACTGTAGTAATTAACCACTGTAGAACACCTGAGACACCGAGTGATATACAGTATTTAAACGTCCCAGTGCTGTTAAATAACTGTAATTATATAATAAAAAAATTAATCACTCAGTGTCATGTATTAGGAAAACAATAAATGATGAGACGTGTGATTTAAGTGGAGTCGCGTTAACACCTCATGGTTGTTTAGAATGACGCGGCGCTTTTTATCTGCTTGTGGTTGTGGAATGTTCATGAACCAGGTTAGTAAAAGTATCAGAACGAGCGCATTAAAATAAACCTGGCACCTCTGTCAGAACTGTTGTTGTAGAAACACATCTGAGGCACTTGCAAATGCTTTTAGCGGTATGTTAAGAATGCATAAAGGAAAAAAAAAAAAAAGTATTGTCTTTATTGTTGCTCCTGCTATGGGCATGCTGGTTAAAGTGATTGGATTACATTGTGTTTTATTTTTATGCGCTCATGAAGTAAATGTGATTAAAGGCATGGCTTGATGGGCAATAAATCTCAGAGACACTGTGTACTCGGAGCGCTGCGCTTTTGTGTAAACATTTTGTTATTTGCTACCACTTGTTTCCTTTGACTTGCCAATTTGTGGTGCAGAGCAAGAACACGCGCACCGTTTGGTATTTCCTGGGGGCTGTGATGCTGCCGAATCAATGCGCTCTTGCCTCTGTGCTCGTGCTTAAAAAAACAAAAAAACAAACAAACAAACAAACAAAAAAAAAGGATGTAGCTGAGTAAGGAGATTCCAGGCTCGAACCAGGAAAACAGATCAGGACTGTGAATTAGAGGAACCGCAATGACAGGCCTATCACCAATTTTATACTTTAGATAGTAATTACACATGGTGGTTTTATCAGGGAGCTACGTACCTGTATCTGTAAAACACATTAACAATGGGTCTCATTTCTCACTGATCACCATCAGCATCGTTTAAGGGCAGAGATACAGTATCAGCTCATCCTTGCAGGCTCGGGTGTGGGCCACTTCCCTTGTTCCCTCTACCTTGGTTATGGTGATGAGCACTCAGACTACATGATAATGTTATTGCACATGTGAGCGGCTGTGAAAATGCTGGTTTTTTTGACATGTGATGCATAATGCTGTATGCATAATGTATTCAGTGATAAAAAAAAGAGAACTCCAGACTGAAGGAACTGGTTTATCTCTGTTTTATGATTTGCGGGGGAAAAAAAAAAAATATATATATATATATATATATATATATATATATATATGATGTCGGTGTTGATGTTGTTGTTGATGTCGATTGGGGCCATGAAATAAAAGCAGTCCTCTTTCTTTCAAAAAATGAACAGATTCCATGAGGAAAAGCTTTCAAAGTACATTGTAGTGCACAGGGATGTAAATGTGTAGGATCTCCAGGCAGGATTGTTGCCAGGACCTTCATCATCTGGGAATAAATAGAAAAAGTAGAATGAAAAGAGGGAATTGTAAATCTAACTCAGCAGCACGGATTACGGATTCACGCATTCATTATTCTGTTTTAAAGCAAACAGGAGCAATTTTAGGGATGCAAGATTCAAGTTGGAACATTAACAGACACATTTTGGAGATCTCTAACGACAGTGTTAACTTATGGAATAGAAGTATGCTATGGAGCCTTTAATCTTACACATCTGTCCTTTAAATGCCTCACATCTGCACATTGCTTCCTTGAGTAGCTTGTTTTGAGTTTCAAGTTCCGTCGTTCTTAGAATTCTGTAATGGAACAAAAATCAGGTTGGTGAAGGCGCTCGGTTATTTATCTACAGTATAAATTTCTAAAAACCACCCTGTTCTAGGAACAGATATCACAGTCCGGAGGCACCGCAGATACAGACGGTAGTAACAGGTCGTCCTCTACCCTTCATTAAAACCTGTATTTCTTTTTCCACTTTGAATATTTCATGCACAAGCGCCATTTTTAATGCACCTTGCTTTTAATGTGCCTAATGAAACCAGAAGTCAGACTGGACCATGCGTCCCTCGTTACTCTGAGCTTGGAGGCCATTTTGTCTAACCTCTGGAAAGGACAGGATTAGTCCTGCCACTTCTCCACAATTAAAGCTCATCCCCCGGACTCTTTATTCAACGCAAAGTCTGATTGACCTTCAAGCCGGCTTGGCCTTCAGGGATATATCTGTCCCGGCGAATATCGAACACGCAGAGCTCTGCAGTCATTGTTAAATTCTCCCTTTTCCAAGTCTACACAATCAACCGAACGATTTCCCGTGAACCACTGAGGGGTTGTTAAAGTATCTGTGTCATTTGCTGCACAGACGATGGCTCCTCTGATCAGATGAGTGTACTGAGCAATTAATCGATTGACGCTAACGACACCAGCTGCCCGTTTTAAACCTCTGCCGCTCCCACACACACACACACACACACACACACACACACACACACACACACACACACACACACACATCTCATTACATTGCTTTAGAGAAGTGCCACCATGCTAACACAGATGAGCTCGTCAGCACCTCTGAAGTGCCTTAGCCCTTCATCCTGCCTGCCATGTTAATTACTCCAAAGCCAAACAAGCACGTCCTCAGCTTGCCATCTCGCTAACACCTGGATCGAGTCCCAGATGCTTTTCTCAGTTCCTCTTTTTCTCCCTCTCTCAGTTAGGATTTTCGTCTTCATCTCTCAAAGCTGAAAATGTGAATCCGGAGATGTCCGAGTCTACGCGAACACCACTGACGTCGTCCTATATTTGGATCGATTCCAAACATTATCTTATCTGCCTTGTAATTAGTTTGTTTTTACGGCACTGCTACATTTTGCACGTCCTCGGCATTTGGCACTTTAAAAATAATCCAGAACACAACAGTTAACAGATAGGATAACCCTGAAGACTGGCTGACATTCTTCACTCGTAAACGCTTATGCAGCATTTGTACGCTGATTAAAGCACTTGCATGCAGTTGCTTGCGCCGTTTCATCACACAATCCCTGTCAGAGTTTTAGCCTCGCGTTACTTCATTTATAAGCCGCTTTAGGTCAGAGTGCTGCATCCTGTCAAGCTGTTTGGTGTTAGGACACCGCCTCAGGCACAGCTAGTTATATTTCTCTTCTTATTTGTCTAAGCGTTCAGACTGAGCACGGTTTTCCATGTGTTAACAAGCGTTAACTAGCATTTAACAGTTTGTAAGTTAGCACGTAGGCTAAAAGGTAGAATCGTTAACATGTCAACATGTAATGTCAAGTTATATCTCAGCAGTTCGACCAAATCTATTTATTGATATTTAGACATAGCCTTTTCTATTTCTCCGACTTATCTTTTCCTAGCCATCTAGATCTAGCTTTCTTTGGGTGGCACAGTGGTTAGCACTTTCACTTTGCACCTTCAGGGTCCGAGTTCAATTCCTGCCTCGGGTCTGTGTGCATGGGGTACTCCGGTTTCCTCCCACAATCCATGCAGACATGCAGCTTTGGGTAATTGGTGTTCACCTGTAGTGTGTGAATGAGCGCATAAGTGTGCCCTGCGATGGATAGGCAAACCCAACCTCGTGCCTTCACTCTCCTGGTATAAGCCCCAGACCCCCAGCGACCCGTATACGGGATAAAACGGTATTAGCAATGAGCGAGTGAGTGGTAGTTTTCTTTGTGTGTAGATTCATTTGCTTCTTTGTTCATGACCAATGTGTACAACTGTGTTAGCATGCAGAGGTAGTGTTTTTTTCGGTGTAGAACTAACAATTAAGTTAGCATGCGGATCAGTGGCGGCTGGTGCAAATAATTTTTGGGGGGCGCAAACAAAATTAAAATTAAACTTTTAATACTGGCCTGTAAATAGCCATTTTTTAGGTGACTATGCGGTGATCATTACTACTAGTATGAAATAAAGTCCTGACTCGCATCACATCCAGTCAGCAGCTCCGCTCGCCATAAGAAGTGCTGGAAAAGACTCGTTGAGAACGGTCCAATCACATGAGCCCAAATATTTAAAAACAATATTGATTCGCTAAGAACAAAAGTGGGAGGGCTCAGGGCGCACAGTGCTCCGCCCCAAGGATGATTTGAAAAGATCCAATCAGAGCTCAGCCTCAAGTCACATGCTTTTCAAAATTTTACGTGCTACATAGACACTCGTTTGTCCGGCGCCCCGCGTGCACCAACACAAACGAACGTAATATTGACCGGCCGCCACTGATGCAGATTAGACCAAAAAAATAAATAAAAAAAAAAAGACATACGTAAAGTTAATTTTAGAGTAAAGTTCAAGTATATTTTATGTATTAAATATACTAATATCAATGTTAGAAGAAGGACATTTGTACATTTATTATTTCAGTACTTCAGGACTAAAATGGCCCAATTTTAAGTTAACGTTTATAAAAATATAACTAATGTGTCGTAAACTTACATCATTCAGAAAGTACATGTGCACATCCCATGGATTATTACACTTGGTCGGGAGGAAACAGCATTCAGTGTTACACTGGAGCCCCAGAACAACAAACAAAAGCAAAAGGCACAATATTTGCGGGATGCAACAACTGCATGTGTGTGTCTTGGCATCTCTTTGTTCGTGCATGTGCATGCGTGTACGTTCATGAAAGAAACTAGCATTTACTAATACAGTAATAGCATGCAGTCACAGAGCAACACACTTTCACCAGGTTCAAGGTGAGTTTTATGGAAAGGTTTAGTACACTAACAACACTAACCTAACAATATTTGCTTGTTCGAATTACTATCAGACAAACAATTCCCGCTATATTTTTGACTGAATATATTTAGCTTAAATGGAGGCATGGTGGCTTAGTGGTTTGCACTGTCGCCTGGGTTCGATTCCTGCGTTGGGTCTGTGTGCATGGAGTTTGCATGTTCTCCTCGTGCTTGATAGGTTTCCTCCAGGTTCTCTGGTTTTCTCCCACATTCCAAAAACATTTAGGCTAATTGGCGATCCCAAATTTCCCGTATGCCTGTGTAAATGCGCATGTGAATGTGGACTGGTGGTTCTACCACGGTCATATAAATGGGAATAAATACAAAAGTCACCATTGACCTCTATGCCAATAGCTGGACTACAGAGATTCATGGATGGATGGATGGATGGATGGATGGATATTTTACTGAAACAAAACCTGAAAGAGTTTTGCCCTTGTAAATGGTTTATATTATGTGTAAACCGAACGTAATGCAAAAAAGTGGATATAACTTTTTTTTTTTTTTTGGCATACGTCTTTCAGTTTGGTTGTTCGGTGATTTTCTTACTGCGCTACAGAATGTTTATGGAGATGACATCACTGAGACGAGCAGTGTGGATGAAGGCGATTGCCAGTGACTCGGACATTTGGAATAAACTTTTCAGAGCACCTGCCAAATACCTAAAATTAAATATAAATGTAAGGAATTGAAAGAAGGTAAAACCAGCATTGGACACAAACTATGCAGTAGGAGATAATCAACTGTGACAAAGGCGATTTTCAAACAGGATTCGCGGGTTGGGTTCGACGATGGCGCAAATGTGATGGAGACTACATTGAGTAGTACTCTTGTATAGTTAAAGAGTTACTCTATCAACTTGAACAATCTGTGTCAATTAAACAAAACATTTAGGCCAACTTTTGCATTACTTTCGTTACGGCCATTGTATATCTACATATCGACAAGTACATAAGAGTAGGCTGAGATTATACTATAATAATAGCATACGTAAATAAGCTTCTTTTTGGTGATGATAGCTTAGCAAGTACAGTTCTGCATATTTATCATCAAACAAATTTTAATATTACACAAAGATAAACCTAGTAAATACAAAAGAAGAAATGAATCAGGAAAGGGCAAATCCTTTTTTTCACAGCACTGTAGCTATAAAACACATATAGACCTAGCATGTTTTTCATCTTGGCACATTCTGTATAGTAGTTCTAGCTTATCGTAGCATGTGAACCTAGCAGGTTGACTTTTTGTTAGCATATAGACTGTTTTCCTAGCACGAAAATGTAGCTAAAATTTGCATATAGACTTAGCATGCAACAAGTACTGGCTTCCCTGTGTTTGCAGAAGCAGGCAGTTGACCAGCTTAGCAAGAATATCTTTTCATTTTAGTTTTTTTTTTTTTTTTTTCTTAGCTTGTAGGTCTGACTTATTCTATTCTTCCTGCAAATTTAGACTCAACAGTATGCTATATGTTTTAGCATGTGGACCTACAGTAGCATATTATTCTGTAACTTGAGGCATGTAAACCTACTTGAGTTGTCCTCATGGTAAATGCTAAGCATTGTCCTCAGTCTTATCTTGTAATCACAGTCGTCTTCTCTTTGTTTGCAGATAAACATGGTATATTTCCTTTTACCCACTTAGCACGGTCTTCTTTTCTATTTTAGTATGTACACTTGGTATCTTGTTCTCTGAGAACTTCAGCCTCATTCCAAGAAAGCTGATTATAATTTGACATTAAATGAGCAGTTTGTGGCTTGTGGGAGGAAAATCAACCCAGGCAGTTTTGATGTGTGTATTTGTGGACTCGGCCCTGACAAATCCCCAACTTATTTAGCGAACGCATTTTAATGTGACCCTTTCCAGCCTTCGTTTTGATCGTACCTGCGGGGAAGCGAACTCCCTAGATAATAACACGATGGCTAATTTTCCGGCCTTCGAATTTGGGTCATGCATACAAATGAAGGTGAGGTTCTCTGAATTCATTATTCACTTCGAGTGGCAGTTAACTGCTCCCTTATGTGACAAATTGCATTTCTGATATTTGAGGGTTGAATTATGAGAAATAATGAGCGAATGCATTTTATCATTCATTTGCCTCGGCCATGGAAGATATAATAAAACGCTCAATTTCAATAATCCGTGTTACATTTAATGACCACTATAAATGGTTCTTCACTCGCCATCCTTTTTATTCTGAAGATGCTCTTGCCATTAAGAAACCGCGAAGCGTAATCTGCTCCTGAAGAAAACATTAATATCACAGCCTTAACTCTGAGTAACTAGGAGCTCACTCTGGAGACTCCTTCAGCAAATATTTTAATTAAACATCTCCATACAGAAAACATCACTATAGATAGGCAATATCACATAACAGGAAGTGTTCTTGTGCTCAATATCAGCACGACTGCGATTCGGTCAGAGGCAGAGCAGGCGGAGCTGGCGTACGACTTAGAAGCAGTTACTAAGTGTTGCGTTTCCTTGCTGAAAATGCCTCCATGTCTGGTTCTGGTTCTGGTTCCATACGAGTTTTGGCAGGAAGCTGCTCTCTCCTCATTCCACTACCATGGACCATACTGACCTACTTTGTTGGTATAATTAACAGGTTGTGCATGTGGTAAACATTGTTAAGATTCCAGTTCTATCATCTCACCACTCGGGAGCCTCTCATCCAATCAGGTTACTTGGGCGGAACTAACTGTGGTATAATTAAAATGACATATGCTTTAAATCCTTTAAAATTCAGTGTCTGTCTGTTACTATGGAAACAATAATGCATTAAAAGGGAGAACTGAGCAGAGCTGTGGTATAAACCCGTACCAGAGGACAGGATGATTATCACTGATCTGTCTGAATTTTAGGAGTCCAAGTGAGAGCCTTTACTTTTTGAGATGGAGCTCAGTCTCACACTGTCACAAAACTCTGACAGTTTAACGTTATCTTTGAAATCGTGCACTTAACGCCATGAACGATGCTGCCCCTTGGAGTGTTAATAATACAATGTATTCACCAGATTTTTAGGAGTGTCTAAGAAGTCGTCTTTCAGCCCTTTTTTATTTTCTCCTTTGGCACTTTGAGTTTTCAGAGTCTCTGACTACGGGGATGTTGAAGGTCAACTCTGTCCCTTTTTATATTCAATTACAGAATCCATTTTTTACTCCCTTCAAAACTAAGCCAAAGTATAATGGTCCAAAATCCACTTTTTAATTAATCCACTATATTATTTAATGGTCAAGCTTTTTAAGAATAATTTCTTTCTGCCTGTGAAGGTTCTGCTTGAATGGTGTTTAGTCAGAGTATTAGGGCTTACATGAAGATATTGCAGTGTCATATGGATTATAGATTAATTAGAAAATGATAGACAATAGCAAATGATGCTGTATGTCACATGTTACTCAAGTGGCAAGATTTGAGAGATTTCTATGTATAAGATAATCAGAACATTCCAAGATTTAACAATCTTAAATCATTACCAATTAATGAACGCATTTTTTAAAATATGACCAGATTTTTCTTTTTTTTAAAACTATGAAAAAAAAAAAGTACAGCATTTTAAGCAACTCTAAGAGATTTGAACAATCAGATGCTAGTGTATACATGTGCTTAGGAATTTAAAGCAAAGATGTTTTATATATATATATATATATATATATATATATATACACACACACTAGCGTTAGTACCCAGTTCGGGTATTTTACTGTACACACCCTCACCTTGGACCGCTGTGAATGTTTTAATCTAATGACCCGTGTTTTATCTCATCATGGCATTTCACATTATTTCATTAGCACCACAGTTTCAGAACACATGAAAAAAACTGGTTATAAACTTCCTGTAGGAAGAATAAACAAACAACAATCTGACCATAACGTACATCTTTGAAGATTCAGTTTTCATATTTCAAGTTACATACCTTTTTTTGGAGTAAGCCATGTTGTGTCGCTCATTTGTTTGTGTTTCATGAGGATTTGGGTGCTTTTGTAGGGGCATTACAGTCGTTTCAGTGTCTTCCACATACTGTGTAATTACTATCACACTGATAGGCTGTTGCAAAAGCAATGGCTGCTGTGGAGCACAAAACTGCTCATACTGTAACTTCCCTTCTCCTCAAGATTTAGATTAAATTTATGGTGCAGATTTAACTTCAGCCAAATATCGAAGGACTGGCAAAGTTTCATTAAATTCTGTCCAGGCAGTTTTGCGTGATGCTGTGACAAAAATCGGCTGGACAGACATACAGATATACAGACATACTGTACAGAAAGAAATTCTCTGAGACTGGTTTCTGGCCCTCCAATGTATGAAATGAAGTGAGTTCTGATCAATATACAGACAAAGCACCTCCTTTATTCATATAAATACACAGTACCAGTCAAAAGGTTGGCCACAGGTTTCGATTTATTTTCTAGATATACAGTACAATACAATACAAATAGATTTTTTTCTTTTAAGAACTGTATTCTCAACTGCACTTCAAAACGCATTAAGCACCATGATGAAACTGGCTCTCACCTTCCAGACCAAGACCAAAAGCAAGACCAAAACTTACCTTTGCTGCAGAGGAGAAGTTCATTTAGTTTGCAACTTTTCAATTTCCAAAGTTACATCAATGTTTGCACAGGGAAAGTTTCTTGTATTAAGAGTTGGCTTATGCGCACACCTAAACTAATTTTCTGATTGGTTCACTTTGATTATTAGCAAAATAATCTGCAGGAGGTCATGCTTCTGACGTTTCCAGATTGTAATTGGTGTTTTTGTGTTGTTGTTTTTTTCTTACATAAAATATTACATTTTTACTTACATAAAAGCTGCCCATCAGGAACCCAAACGTTATGGTTATGCATTCTAATTTGGTTGAAACAATGTTGTGGTGATGTTCACCATCAGGACAGTGTTTTTTTTTTTTTTTTAATGTTTTTAATGTTTGAATACATTTGATAAAATCAATTTAAGATATCATCGAATGAACAACCCACACACAAAATTGCAAATACAACCTCAAAGCAATGAAACCTTTTATTTGAAACATTTATGCTAATTAACTTCCACTCGCACAACGTCTGAGAACATTTATAGTCCCTTAAGTTTCTAACCTAGTGCACCTTCTAAACATTAATCACTCTCACCCCTGTATACATACCCTCATTTACCATATTGTAATCTGTTGTAAATAAGCCACTCATGCACTTCTGGTTAGATGCTAACTGCATTTTATTGACTTTGTACATGTACTTTGCACAATGACAATTAGGTTAAATCTAATCTAATCTAATCTAATCTAATCTAATCTAATCTAACAGTGTTTAGAATCTCGATCGGAGATTGGGTTAGACACAACAGCTTCTCGCACACAGAGCGTGTCACACATCTCCTAGTGTTGTAATGTTACAGTACCTCTCTGTTTAATTTTCTTTCCGAAATATTACCATGAGGTGTTTTTAGCTCCCAAATCATATTCCTGTACCATAAAATGGTGTTTGTGGTCCCCTAGTGGTCCAGTGGTAAACACACCGCTTTCACTGCAGTGGCTGGAGTTCAAGTCCCACTTTGTCCCATGTTCGTTATCACATCATCATCCGTCAACATTGTTGCGACATAGTATCAATAAAAGAATTCCAACTTTTAAAAACAATGTTTTCCCTTACATCTATGATTCTCAAAAATGAACCTTGCCGCCATGTTTTGACAATCAAATACATTGTAAACGGAAAGGCTGGCGTACTGGTTAACAATATGTGTTAAACAGCATATATACTGTATATACAATATATATATGACATTTCAACTGGAATAGACTTATTGACTGTTCTTTCTCAGTTTCTCATTTTTTCCCCCTTCTATGCCACAGCCAAGCAGAAAATGATCTGCTGTTGCTGTTTTTATTTTTTCCCCCGTCTGAGATACAGAACAGCTTGATAAGCCTGAGGATTTAGTTGGAACACAACCTGTACTCTCTAACAAGCACTTAAAGACTTCAGAGAGCTGATTAAAAGGAATGACGCATGAACCCACCCCGTCATTTGATTACCCTTCTGTCTTATCATGACAAGTTCTCTCTTCCTTCCTTCCGTGATTTCACAGCGGCAGCATCTCTTTCGAAATGAAGCTCCAGCCGAAGAAATCTATGTTTAATGTCTTGTTCTGTAGATTACTGCAACAGCAGATCAATGTGGAAATGGGAGTGCAGCATAAGTGCGCTCAGCGGGACTTGATTAGCGTTGCTTACTGACTTTTTTTTTTTCTTTCTCCCAGACTTAGTCATCAACAAACTCAACACACTTCATCTTAATCCATTTCCAAAGACGTGCACAGTCTCCAGTAGAAAGAAAGAAAGGAAAAAAAAACAACAATTTAGCAAATGTCTGTATTGATTAGATTGTAGAATTATCTACTTGAGCAGCTGCTTGGTCAGACCCTCACCGGGGCTTCTAAGCTAACAACAGTTGTAGCTCTGACATTGTCTTGAGGTGTTTTAATCTAGCTGCTTACGGTGTCTAGCTAACCACTAATATAGCTTACAGTACATAGGCAAATTTAACAGTTTAGTCCCTCCTAGGTAGATAAAAATTGGTAGCTTGCTCAGTGTTTTTATGTCAATTTACGTATTGGTTAAAACTCAAATCAGTTTTCAAACCCTTTAAAACTTAAGGCCACCCAAAAAAAAATCCATATTGGACCTAGTTGGGGTAGTTGAAGTACTGTAGTTGGCGCACTTCTTCAATTCCCCTTCAACTACATCCTAATCTTGCTCTGGCTACTTTTTTACCCTAATGTGACAAATATTGTCTGAAGTTTTTCGATCAGATCTGAGTCACTTTCCTTTTTTTTTCCTAAATCAGATACATATCCGATACACAGTAATGCGACCTGAATAAGAATGGGCAAGCTGGAATTAATTGGACTTTTTGCCTCTGTGCAGCACCGACAGCACGGGAATTTCATAAAACAGCTAAAGTGAGTCTTCTGGCTTTGTTCCATTTCTCTAAACTTTAAACAAATACAGACAACTCCCTGCTTGCCATCGTCCAGAACAAAATTACAAACATATCTTTTGCTTAAATCACATCCACTGTTTGAGCGGAATGAGTGGTCGCATGCGGCCGTAACATACAAAGCAAAGATGTGTTGATCTGCGCCTATGTGTCCTTCCAGAGGACAGACGTGTCCACATCAGATTCAGATAAAAATCACTTGTAATTATGAATGCACTGTCATGACAGGCATTTCCAGTCTGACTTGAGTAATGTGGCTTATAAGGTGTATCCTAAAGAAGGGTAACCCTTTGAAGCTATTTGTCCACTATTAGGATTAAATGTCAGACGCAAAATCACACTGATGTCACTATTTTTTCTATTCTAAAAGACATTCATTAAAAAACTCAAACAGACCAAAATATACCATGAATTGTTACCCAAAAAATTTAGTGTAGTTTTCTGTTGTGTCATATAGCATTGGAACTGTCTCTTAATTGGCTAAAATAATTGGCAAGTTGTTTACCATAGGCTCAAATTGCAATCTGCCAAAACTTGGTTTAGTTTTATATACATACTGTAGGCAACTCTCATCAGATTCAACATCATGTACCATGCTGGTAGAAACTCACAGAAGGTAGTGGGTGGGCTCACTAAACTCTTAGGATTTCAGCGAACATGTGAGATGCTTAAAATAATCTGTAATTGTCCCACGTTGGTTGTTAACCCAGAAGAGAAAAAGATTTTGTAGTTTTCCTCATGCGTCTCTCGTCAGGAGCCAGTCAATATTTTGCATGGTAGTCGCTTATTTTAGATCAAACATCAAGGATGATTGAATTGTCTGGACTCTTATCATATTATCAAAACCGCATACCGTGGATTAGGATGTCTCTGTGGAAAGCGGTGCAAGACTTTGAAGGTAAGGATGTGCATGGTTGCTAGCGTTTTCTCATTCAGTGTTGCAAATGAGAAGATTGTAAGTCTTGTGAATGACGCATAATTGAATAGTTTCTAAAAATATATATTGCAGCACTGTTTTGCTGGATCGTGTTGATGGATAAGGATGGAGAACAAACCAGAGGTTTGTGTTTTTGGCGGTGTTCTAGCATTTATCAGAATTTCCTATATACCTATTGGTCTGTCCTACTTTGGCCAACTTTCCTATCTATACTTTTTGATGGATGTAGCAGTGCAAAAAAATATACAGAGGCAGCATTTTTTGACACACAGGTAGCATTTTTTTTTTTTTACCATATCAGAAGTGTGTAAGAAAATTACTAACAGTGTGTGTTTAAAAATACAGTGGAACCTCGGATTGCGAGTAACTTGGTTTACGAGTGTTCCGCAAGACGAGCAAAGATCTTTAATAAATTTTGACTTGAAAAACGAGCATGTCTTGGTTTATGAGTGCCGAGTTTTTTGACACCAACACACACACACCGACACACACACACACTCTCTCGCCTTTACACCCCCTTCCCAAGCTTCACACAGACACACACACACTCTGCTCTACACAGAAACTCTGCTCTGTCGCGATTCTTTTCAAAGGTTAAGGTGCTGGTTCATTTGTTTTGTTTTGTTTTTACTTTACAGCAGTGATTCCGTCAGTCTGCGCTCATGCAAGTGTCATTAGAGAGATTTATTTTTTTCCCGTTAAAACAGTGTTTCCGTTGTGTGTGTTTGTTGTGAAACTTAAAAATCGAGGTGGGGGGAGGGAGGAGGAGTTTTACTGTGTAAGACGAGGCGAGGGAAGGGGCTAATTCCACACACACATACACACACACATGCACACACAAATACACGGCGCCTGCATGCACAAACGGAAACACTTATCTGTTGGGATTTATTTCAACTTTTTTTTAAAGGTAAATTGCAGGTTAATTTGTTTTATTTTTACTTTATATATTGTATTAATTATATTTCTGTATTTATTTTTTGGGCTGTGGAATGAATTATTTGAGTTTTCATTATTTCTTATTGGAAGATTTGATTTGGTTTATGAGTGTTTTGGAATACGAGCCCACTTGCTGAACGAATTATGCTCGTAATCCAAGGTTCCACTGTACTCACATTTTGTGAGTTGTTTTAGACTAAAATGAGCAAAATTGTAAATAGAAAAATGTACAATAAAACGACACACAATAAAAAAAAAATCAGTACTAATAATAAATTCACAAGTCCAATGTTATACATAACCATTCCAATCAAACATACATTAATGTCCAATAAAACTATACAAAAGATGAAAACCTCTGACAACCCACAAGTTGCTGGCAGTAGTAGGATGGATTATGGTTGGGGCACTAAAACAGTGAAACATGATATATTTTTGGTCAAGTATGTGCATTCCAAATTTTGGCTCGATTGTGCCTAAGTTCAGCTACTTTACATTTCTAAAAAAACACACATACGTGTGTGTGTGTATGTAATATAATATATATATATATATATATATATATATATATATATATATATATATATATATATAAAGTTAAATATCCTATAAATAAACGTGAACTATTAGGTAGAATTTGACTTGTTGCCAAGCAAGTTTATATTAGCTACTGGAATTAATTTTAGTCTAACCTGATACAAGCGAAGATATCTGCTACCTTACAGTAGTTAAATATAATGAAGCAGTTAATATAATAAATTAGTTAAATGTATCTCAACCTTTTTTTCTGCCTTAAATTAGTTAGAATCCATGGCTGAATAAATGAGATGCTTAAGTGTATCCATTTTACTAAGGTAGAGCCAGAGGTGTTGTTTATTCATATTCAGACACATTTACTGTGATAACTTTATCTTTATTAAAAGGTCAGTGCAGATTTCTACATTAATTAATTTGATTGGATGCTACATTGAGTCCTTTTGGTTGATGTAGAATGTACAGTGATATACAGTGCCCAATAGAGAGAAGAATAAATCACTCACTTACTCACAATCTATACCACTTTATCCTGTATACAGGGTCGCAGGGGGCCTGGAGCCTATCCCAGATAATGAGGACGGGGTGCCAATCCATCGCAGGGCACACATCCGCACTCACACACTCATTCACACACTACGGGCAATTTGGGAACTCCAATTAGCTTAATCTGCATGTATTTTTACTGTGGGAGGAAACCAGAGTACCTGGAGGAAGCCCATCAAGCATGGGGAGAACATGCAAACTTAGACGGGAAGTGAACCTGGCCGGGAATCAAACGTGACCCCTGGAGGGGCAAGGCGACAGTATTAACCACTTGCCCCCACGCCGTCTAGAAGAAGAAATCTTAAATAAAAAAAGAGGTTTTCTGTTTTCTTGGAAATGTAATTACAAGGACCATCAAACTGGGAAGTTTCTGGTGAATGACGGCATAAAACTGATTGAAATTTATAGCAACACCTGATCCATGAAAACCAAAGGATAACTTGTAACCAATTTGAGGAAGAAGAAACTGTACACACAATCATTCACCAACACCACTTGCACATCCTCACCTTGCTCCAAGCCATTTCCACATGGGGCATCAAAGGAGTTCCTGGGAGGCCAGCATTTCAGACGTGAAGCAGGAAGTTTTTATTTTGTGAAGATTAAGGAGATGGCTACCACTGCATGAGACAATTTTATCAACCATTCATGTAGTGTTCAATTAGCAATTGGTTGGAAATAAAGCACTGATATACAGTAGAGCTGTCTTATAAACTTATAAATGCTGTCTATAAACTATATGAACTTGTTTATAAGCTGCTTGTGCATATGCAAAATCATTAACAGTTAGTCACCTGACTAAAAGCTCAGGATCATTACCAAGCATCAATTCTAGCGATACATATCAGGATCTGGTGTTTACAAAACCAGCAATAGCATTTATTAATAGTAGTTTTGGAGGAGTATTGTGGGTGTCTATGCTGAGACATTGGGTGTGAACTCTCCTCCAGAGCTCCAGAGCATGTTTCGAATGGGTTTTACTCAGAGCCATGGCTACAAGCAGTCATCTGACGAAATGTGCCGCAAAGTCTTCAACCATGCTTTTCTAAAGCGTTTCCCGTCATCTCCCTGAGGTGTCCCTTACAGCGGGCTGAAAGAAATGAAACCTGAGAGTTGTGGCATTTATTAATTGACCAATCTATCAGGAGTTCCTTGGGCGGGATGGACCAAATGGGAGACAGTGTTCTCTGTGAGCTTTGCTAGTGCGGACTCGTTTGATTGATGAACGCTGTTTTGACTGCTGTTCATATGATATTTCTATGTATGCGCCAAAGTGCCAGGGTTTGTCGCTGATTATTCATCGGTGCCTTTTTGACTGCTTTTTACTGTTGAGATAATTTCGAGAACTATTCGACTGGTTTGCTGAAATGGTGCCTAATGAGGACGGTGATTTGGAGACTTGGTGACTAAATTCATCTCAGTCAGAGCAGAGGGATAACTGAGCATGCCGAATGATCGTTTTGCTACTTGGGCACCAGAGACTGGTGTGACAGAGCGTTAAAGGCAATTGGGATGCTATCCCAGGGTGCAGTTTGGATAGACAGGCTCTCTGGCGGAACAACGTCCCCGGCGGCCCTGAACGTGACCCGATGTGTAGCGGCAGTGTCAGTTGTGCTCCAGCTAATCGTGTATGACAGGCTCCTTTATTAGTCAGACGAAGCCAGATGGCCTCAGGACAGTCAAACCCTCACAGCATGCAGGAAATGAGTTTTAACCACCGGCCTTCTTCTCTAGCTCAATCTGTGATTCTTTCAGCATTGCTTTCCATCTCTGTAACATCTATCTATCTATCTATCTATCTATCTATCTATCTATCTATCTATCTATCTATCACACTGAAAATAACAGGTTTCCTTTTAAGTCTCAAGGTTACTTGTTCATGTCTGTAAAGGGAGTTTTCCCCTCCTATTGGTTCTAATAGTGCACTTGACTGCTTATCATTCCCATCCTCTTATTAGTAAAACCCAAAGAAATCACTTTCTCACCCTTGAGTTCAGCAAGGCTTGGGCAGTGGTGACTCAGTCTTAAATCTCTGAATTTCTGATTGGAAGGCCGATGGTTCGAGCCCCAGCTACGCCAGATGGCCGCTGTGCAAAGTCCCTTAACCCTGTCTGCACCACGGGCGCCATAGAATGACTGACACGGCACACTTTTTACTTATAAATGACTTCAGCTGTATAATAACTATGAATATTCATTTGTTCAAACTATAAAAGTGATTATTCAGAACATTTTATGTTTATAGGAATTATGTGTCAATTATGCCTGAAAGTTATCTGGGTGGCTTGAACATGAAGGCATGTTTGTTTCGTTTTACTTTTTTTTTTTTAACCCACTTTTTCGAATGCAGCAATAAATCAACATCCAGATTTCTCTAAAAGCTGTTTTGTGTCCACAGTTAAAAGCTTCAGGAATCAAATCAAAATAAAGTTGCACTTACACACGTGGACAAAATTGTTGGTACCCTTCGGTCAATGAAAGAAAAACTCACCATGGTCACAGAAATAACTTTAATCTGACAAAAGTAATCATTTTAAAAGATTCTATGAATGTTAACCAATGAAAGTCAGACATTGCTTTTCAACCATGCTTAAACAGAATTATTACAAACAATAAACTCATGGAACAGGCCTGGACAAAAATGATGGTACCCCTAGAAAATACTGAAAATAATGTGACATGTAAGGGAAAGTAAGGGACATGTTAATTCAAGGTGTGTCCACTAATTAGCATCACAGGTGTCTACAATCTTGTAATCAGTCAGTGGGCCTATATATAGGGCTCCAGGTAGTCACTGTGTTGTTTGGTGACATGGTGTGTACCACACTCAACATGAACCAGAGGAAGCGAAGGAAAGAGTTGTCTCAGGAGATTCGAAAGAAAATTATAGACAAGCATGTTAAAGGTAAAGGCTATAAGACCATTTCCAAGCAGCTAGATGTTCCTGTGACTACAGTTGCACATATTTTTCAGAAATTTAAGATCCATGGGACTGTAGACAACCTCCCTGGACGTGGCCGCAGGAGGAAAATTGATGACAAAATAAAAGAGACGGATAATCCGAATGGTAACAAAAGGGCCCAGAAAGACTTCTAAAGAGATCCAAGGTGAACTTCATGCTCAAGGAACATCAGTGTCAGATCGCACCATCCGTCGTTGTTTGAGCCAAAGTGGACTACATGGGAGACGACCAAGGAGGACACCATTGTTGAAAACAAATCATAAAAAAGCCAGACTGGAATATGCCAAACTACATGTTGACAAGCCACAAAGCTTCTGGGAGAATGTCCTATGGACAGATGAGACAACAATGGAACTTTTTGCCAAGGCACATCAGCTCTATGTTCACAGATGGAAAAATGAAGCATATCAAGAAAAGAACACTGTCCCTACTGTGAAACATGGAGGAGGCTCTGTTATGTTCTGGGGCTGCTTTGCTGCATCTGGCACAGGGTGTCTTGAATCTGTGCAGGGTACAATGAAATCTCAAGGCTATCAAGGGATTCTAGAGAGAAATGTGCCGGCCAGTGTCAGAAAGCTGGGTCTCAGTCGCAGGTCATGGGTCTTGCAACAGGACAATGACCCAAAACACACAGCTAAAACACCCAAGAATGGCTAAGAGGAAAACATTGGACTATTCTAAAGTGGCCTTCTATGAGCCCTGACCTCAATCCTATTGAGCATCTTTGGAAGGAGCTGAAACATGCTGTCTGGAAAAGGCACCCTTCAAACCGGAAACAACTGGAGCAGCTTGCTCATGAGGAGTGGGCCAAAATACCTGCAGAGAGGTGCAGAAGTCTCACTGACAGTTACAGGAATCGTTTGATTGCAGTGATTGCCTCAAAAGGTTGTGCAGCAAACTATTAAGTTAGGGGTACCATCATTTTTGTCCAGGCCTGTTCCATGAGTTCATTTTTTTTTATAATTCCGTTGAGGCATGGTTGAAAAGCAATGTCTGACTTTCATTGGTTAACATTTATAGAATTCTTATTTATTATGACTTTTGTCAGATTAAAGTTATTTCTGTGACCATTGTGAGTTTTTCTTTCATTGACCGAAGGGTACCAACAATTTTGTCCACGTGTGTATCTGATCATGCTGACAAAATTCCTGCTAGCAGTAAAAATCTGTGCAATAACTCATATAGAAGTTCAATTATATATGTATAAACTTTAGTTTACTAAATTTAGCCTATTTTTAAAATTTTTTTTATTACCTGCCAGAGTACTGGAAAACGGCCCAATCTGGCAACATGATGGGAACCAAGGTGAACTCTGATTAGCTGCTTCAGATTGGAACGAATACAGAAAAATACAGATTGACTTGTTTGGTGGCAAATTTGTCACACTGTGCCAAGTTGAAGGACTTGATGGGTTTATACACTGTAAACCCTAATGCTCAAAGTAATTAAACACTGTTAACTGAAACAATTACAATTAGTTTCAGTCAAAACAGGATTTGTGATGACATTTCTGGTGAATGAAGATGTAGAAGCGATTGCCATTTACAGAAGACTTCAAGCATTCAAGACTGATTTCCCCCCCGTACAGTCCTGACCTCGCTCCAAGCCATTTCCACATGTTTGGGTCATTAGAGGAGTTCCTGGGAGGCCAGTGTTTCAGATGTGCAGCAGGAAGTCCGATCATGGCTCTGGCATACTTGCAAAACTTTCTACCTTGACGCTTTCTACCTCAAACGCTAATGAAACGCCAGGATGAGCGCATTAGTGGAGCAGGGAATTGTTTAGAGAAATACAGAGTTTTTACTCTCAACTGTGTTCTGTTATTCTAAATAATCAACAGTCCCTCTTTGACTTGAATACTTTTAAACCTTTGAGGTTTTATTATTGAATATTTTATTTAACGATTTGCTTTTTAAAAAATGTTATCTTGAATGTTGTTTTCATTTAAGCCCAATAGGCAAAAGTCCCTTGCTTAAAGTGTGTGTTTTTTTTTTTGTTTTGTTTTTTTAAGTTTTATAAGTAATAAATGGAAAGCAAAATTATTTTTGCCAAATTTTTTTTTACCGATCTGAAAAATGATCTGATCCATTACTCAAACTCTGTAATCTAATCGAAAAAGTGAGTCAGACAAAAATACACCGCAGTTCTGAAGTCACTTTGTTTATTGTATAAATTTGTACATTTGCATCTGTATGCATATGAACATTATCAACTCTATGACTAGGACTGAGCCAGGAACGGTCCATTACTGGAATCACCTGTGGCTTAAAATCTCATTATCAGCACTAGACAGATAGAGGGCTAGGGCCATGTCCTCATAGTGCCGTCTGAGTGTGTGTGACGCATCGCCAGGAGCTCTCTGATGTCATTTTATTTAGCTATAGTAATGGAAATCACAACTCGCCATTATTATTATTATTATTATTATTATTATTATTATTATTATTATTATATTGAGTTCTTCTGGTCACTGGTCCTCAGTACCATTAAAATAATTATATCATGAATACAGTAACAGCTTGTGAATAAGGAATGTCCCTGATATTATTGTAGACATGTATAATGAGCCTTAATGGTTCACCAATTGAATTAGGTTCATTAAAAATAAATCTGTACTGAGATTTTCGGTGATGCTTTTAGTGTCATTTTTAATAATAATACAGGGATATGAGTCTCCAAAAAGCTGAAAATTAAGGCATTATCGGATCGTATGCATATTTAAATCTAGATACATTTCTCCAATTTTTATGCTTATCTGTTTCTACTCTTATTTCCCTCTTTTCATGAACATGACTTTCATTTGCCCCAACCCCCCGCTACTCCATACTTCCTGCTTTGATTGTTTAAGATTTGCATTTTTACCTCCAAAAATCAACTCGGGAGCTCAGCATGACGGTTCGCTCGAGTTTTGCTGCAAAAAAAAAAAAAAAAAATTCAGAAAATTATTAAATAAGTCCCTTTTTTTTTTTTTTTAAAGGTAAACAGGAATGTAAGATAACTTTTAAAAGATTCTTTAATTAACTCTAGCTTCGTTTCACTTCATGTTGATGAACCTGATCTGAACTGCACTACCTCTAAAACGACAAGAAAAAAATATCTATATCCGCCAGTATCTCCCGGGTTTTTCGACGCTCGCTTCACACAGGAGCAGCTGCATTGTGAAGCTCCTCTGTATTCACACCTCCGGGCCTTGTGATATTCTCCAGGGCTCGCGGGAGTTTATTTCCATAACTCTGCCAATTATAGCTCACTCCTGGCATCTGACATGAGCCCGAGTCATGCAGCGAGCAATGATTACAGTGCTGCAGATTAACATGTTCGACATCCTGTAAGTATTATGTATAATATATAAGATATATACCGTAGGATTCAATTATTCAGTTAGTCATTTGTAATGAGGTCTAATAAGGTGTAGTTGAAGTGAGATGCCTGGAAAGTACTGTATGTTCTTGGGCACATAAAGGAAGAATAAAACACTTCAGGGTGTACTGTTAAAGGAAAATAATTAACTACTCAGAGGCATGATGAGGCGGAGTTACTGTTAGCACCATGAAGTTAATCATTTGCTCGTAACACTGTTATATTCCTCCTAATCTCAAAAAGAGTTACACTTGATGGTGTGAAATGTCCTGATAATGGAGACTCCTTCCAAAAGACCTTCTTTATCATATTCTCCAGCTGCTATAGAAACAATATGTATTGGGCATTAGAACGATTACATTATTATTATTATTATTATTATTATTATTATTATTACTCACTCAATAATTCGTCAGTTTAACCGCTTTATCCATGCTCGGGAGGGGTTGGGGTCTATACCAGGTGTCTTAGGGCACACGGCGGGTTACATCCTGAACCATTACAGGCCACACACACATGCTCATTCACACTCGGGCACTTTGGGAAGGCCAGTTAGCCTAACCTGCATGTCTTTGGACTATGGGAGGAACCTGGAGTACCTGGGGGAAACCCACCAAACACGGGGGGAACATACAACTCCATGCACACAGACCTGAGGTGGGAATCAAACCCGGACCTTTAAGGTGTAAGACGACAGTGCTAACCACAAAGTCGCTGTGCCACCTATTATTATTATTATTATTATTATTATTAATAACATAAACTTGCGGTTTGTAGCTACATCACTCTCAGAGCTGCTGTTATTAATTTTTTGTGGTCACGCGACCACCATGAGTCAAGCACAACAGCAGAATGTACTGTAGAAGCACAGTTAACCAACATTAGGCCACTACCGTATGTACAGTGTTTCCACTGACAATTATGTTTGAGGTGTAAAAATATATATAACCAAATATGAGCCAAGAATATATACAGAGTAACTCGGTTTATGAGTGTTCCGCAAGACGAGCAAAGATTTTTAATACATTTTGACTTGAAAAACGAGCATGTCTTGGTTTACGAGTGCCGAGTTTTTTGACACCGCCACACACACTCTCGCCTTTACACCCCCCCCCCCCTCCCCGCGAGTGTCATTAGAGAGATTTCTTTTTTCCCATTAAAACAGTGTTTCTGTTTTAGTGTTATATATAACAGAAAGATTGCCTATAAATTACCTACTAATATTCCCTGGTGCATTGTCACATTTTCATATGTAGGATCTCGTGGTGAACTTTGTCACTTATTCAAAAGAAAAACAAATTGCAAATGAGACGATTCTATGGAACATGCTGTACTGTAATAAATGTTTCATAAAGGGATGCACAGATTATTATTAATAGCTAATTATCTGTGCCGGGGTTAATTAAATGGAAAAATATGTTCTAATGTTAAATTCAAACATGCCATTTCAGTGTTTATGTAAATCTTCTTGTATGAGGTCACATTAGGGAGAAAATCAAGTCAGGTTTTTTTCATTGGAAAAGAAGAAAAAGCTGGGATTATTATTTTTTTTAAACTTTCTTTCTGCAGCCATGGAGCCCCATCTAAATGTGTAAACATGACAACACTAAAAAGTAAATTTTTCATAAAGGGTGCCCTTTAATTTATGTGGTATAGGAGGTATAAAACAGTTTGTGCTGTTGAAATGTGCAAATCGCATATAAATGGAAAGCTAGTGCAGGGGTTAGAGAGGAAATTGGGATTCAGCCTTGTGTTAAAAGCTAGTCAGCTTTGTACTGTAGCTCACCTTAGCTTAGTTGTGAACAAAACGACACAGTAGGTTCAGAGGAAATTCGCAATGATTTAGAAGCAATCACTAAGTGTTGTTTAAGATGACATAACCTTATCAGATTTCTGGATTTTAAGTTTGATTGTTGAAAGAACTTCTGTGATCGGTTTTAAATGTGGGTTTTGACTCTTGCATCCGGTTAGTAACGTAACTTTTGCCGTCCAGAAGTGGATCGGACAGACGCCGTGACGTCAGGCGCAAAACAATCTATAGAAAACCCATCAACACCTTCTGACCAATCAGATTTGCGACCAGAGCGATGAAGCAATCCATACGGCGAAGAGGAAACGATTCATCCGAATTAAATTTGTACACCGTTAACGACTGGATTACATCACGTCACATCACGGCTGGTGGTCTTTCCGCAACAGCGTAACCAGGGGAAGCCATGATGACAATACTATAGGAAGATCTCCATATATTCTAATTCCTCACTTGTTTTCGGATTAGGCTGAGCAAAACGATTTCCATATGTGTGGGAAGCATGGCATCGTGCAGAAATCTCAGGCATTTAGACGGTATCTGTGTGCCTCCGCACTTTTTCCATGACAACGAGCTCGCACGTCGGCGCTTCTGCAAAAGCTGTGTGTGTGTGTGTGTGTGTGTGTGTGTGTGTGTGTGTGTGTGTGTGTGTGTGTGTGTACGAGTGGGTGTGTATGTGTATGTAGGTCAGTTGGATGTGCCGTTGAACCAAGGAGTATGTCGGCTTGTGTCCAACACATGCACACCTACACACACACACACACACACACACACACACACATGCACACACACCTTTCCTCCTCAAATACGCACTGATGTGAGAACCCCCTGCTGCTTGAGTCATTCCACCGGAAAGAGAATTTAAACTGGATTAGAGCAGCGCTGTCGTATCCTCCAAGCTGTTCTGAAAGGTGGGGTTGATGAATTTTCCAACGCAGCAGCTCTGACAGTAGTGCAACCGCAAATCACACGTTTAAACAGTATTAACACGCTCGTTCTGAAACGTTATCGTTTCCATAGTAACGGCTCATTCATGGGGACACGGTGACTATGATGGGCACGCCGTGTAAATAGATTTAAAAAAAAAAAAAGGCTGTAATCGTTAATGTGGATTTCCAACCTTTTGAGGACAGAGGAGTTTATGCTTCTTTTGCGGTTTCCACGGTAACTTGAGGAGCACTGGTTTATTAAGATCAAGAACGAGAAAGTAAAGACAGAACAGAGGAAAAAGCTGTACTAACTTATCTTGTGAACATCCACAACATTAAATGTAACTCAATAGAAAGATAAAATGGATAAAATATCGGTATATAAAATATGTTTAGTCCATCATTAATAATTAGTAATGTAAAGGTCCCATATTTGACTGTTTATGTAGCAAGTTAACACAGGTCTCAAAGCACCCCAATAGCGTGTGTGTGTGTGTGTGTGTGTGTGTGTGTGTGTGTGTGTGTGTGTGCGCGTGCGTGCGCGTGCGTGTGTGTGTGTGTGCGTGTGTGTGTGTGTGTGTTCAGCTAAAATACCCCTCAGATAATGCATTTTTCATGGCTCAAACTTCCTCTGTTTCACTCCTCCTTCAAACATGCCATTTCAGTGTTTATGGTTTATGTAAATCATCTTGTATGATGTCACATTAGGGGGGAAATCAAATCAGTTTGTTTTACTGGAAAAGAACAAAAAGCAGGGAATTTATTTTTCCTTGCTTTCTTTCTGCACCCATCCTAGAGTCCCGTCTAAATGTAGATGTCAACATTAAAAAGTATTTTTTTTTTTTTTAATAAAGGGTGCTCTTTAATGTACAGTATGTGGTATAAGAGGTATGAACCAGTTTTGCTGTTGAGGGAACTTCGAGGTGTTAACATTAACTCCACATCATCGTTCCACAGTGTTTTATGCCGTGTATAACAACCTTCTCTTCTGTTTTTTCATAATCCACCACTGTGTGTGTGCGCGCGCGCGTGTGTGTGCGTGTGTATGTTCACTTTTTGCATATGCACTGCCTGATATTTATTACACCATATGCATCGTGCATGTGAATATCTGTTGGTTATGTTTGCTCTGATGGCCCCCGAGCCACTCGGCAGCTGGTATTTACGCGTGGACAAGACGCCACATGGAGAGGTGTTAAAAAGAAGAGAGAGAGAAAGAGAAAGGCAGAGAGAGAGAGAGAGAGAGAGAAAGAGAGAGAGCCCATTCTGCACATCTCCTAAACAGGTTCATTCCTGAGTGTCTCTGCCGCTTTATAGCTTCCATCCTCATCGGAAAAGAAACGCTGGCGACTTGCGTTTACCGTAAACCCGTTCGCAGGAAGCGAGGGAGAGGAATACATTAGTTCATCATGCACTGCTGTCGCCAGGAATTGTGATTGATTAAGTCAGAGGATGCCGCTTTATTAAATCCAGCGCCGTGCGACGCTGCTAAGGGTTCGAAAAACTGATTAGCGAAGCTCCAGCTGAGGAAATGTTTACTGTCCTTCCTGCATGCTGAGGTTGAAAAAAAAGAGAAAGACAGAAAAGGTTTAAGATCGGCCTAGAATGGGCGCACTCATCATCTTTTCTTCCTTTCTGAAAGTCTTTAAATTGCCCACAGTTGCAGGTTCCCCAGGTTCGAATCCGAGCTCGGAATACTGTTTCAGTGCACCAGTGTCGGCTTCTTCCGATGGTTTCTCCCCAAAAACATGAGGGAATTGGATAAGCGATGGAAAATCCCCACTAGATAAAGAGAACTGTGAAAGTGTGTGAACTACAGTATGAATGCTTTGGCTCCTTAATTGACCACTAGGGTGCGGCAGTGAGCGTTATCGGACAAGGAAAAGTGGGCGGAGCTAAGCATGTTGTTGGGAAAAGTGTACATGGAAGTCTGACACCAACCAGCAAGCGACTACCTCTTCCACTGTTCACAATTATGTTTCCATTTGTTGATTAGTGCAGGGTTAGAGGCATGTGTAAAAGGTACATATTGCCGCTTTAATCTGATTCCTAAGTCTGGTTTTTAAAGATACAGTCAGGAGATGTTGACAGATGGAGCTGAGCCTTTACTCGGACCCAGAGCTAATCCAAATGGAATGGATTATACACACACACACACACACACACACACACACACACACACACACACACACACACACACACACACACACACACACACACACACGCACACACACGCACTCTCGTTTTATCTATCTAGTGATGTGATTAAATCTAAAATAGTATCCAGGTCCAGATGTTACAAGCGAGCTGTCCCATGCTTTGCTTGACAAATCCTCATCTCTGTGATGCTATGCTCTCTCTCTCTCTCTCTCTCTGTCTCTTTCTCTCTCTCTCTCTCTCTCTCTGTCTCTGTCTCTTTCTCTCTCTCTCCCTTTCACTCACTCAGTCTCTCCCTCACATGAGATTATGTCAAAAAAGAAGTTTAATCTCAGTATAGCAAAAAATCTCTGTCTCTTCAGTCATCACTGGAATTTGAAATTCCTGTGAAACAAGCTGTAAATAACTTCGCTTCCTTAATTAGCATGAATCGAGCAGATTGATCTCTCTCTCTCTCTCTCTCTCTCTCTCTCTCTCTCTCTCTCTCTCAGTTTGCTACAGTAGGTGCACACATTCATCTAATTCGTAAAGGGAGGATGGTGCCACCCCGACCCCTCACCCCCCCCCCCCCCCATAGACGCTATGATCACACACATAAAGCGAGCAGCTTCACAGGCCGCTATACTATGTTCTGCACTCCAGGTGGGTGAGAGGCTGCCAGCGGATCATCCTGGAAGCCAGAGAGACGTTTCACAGTGCAGAGTTTTGTAGGTTAGCCAAACGTCGAGGTGTTTGAAAAGAAACAAAGGCCGAGTTTGTTTTCCTGTCTTGTGCAAGACAGCAATGAAACATGCATATTCTAAATGATGGATTCTGATTTTTTTTTTTTTTTTTTTTTCTGTAACGGTCCTAGATCTGGTTCTAGATTACACTGGATACCTGTCGGTTGTTTTCCTGCAACAGCACAAGCCACTGTGTTTTATTCCTCACGTACTGTGAAATCAACTCTAGTCCCATTAAAGTCTACCGTGAAGAAATGGTCCTGGGATTCGCTTCCATGGGAACGCGTAGCTCAGTCAGCAGACGTGAGGTTGTTTAGGTAATGACCTGAAGACTAACAAGCCTAACGGTGATGTAACAACCTCATTAACGCAGAGTGGTGCTTTAATAATCAAAGCCAACAATTAAAGCAACAAAGTGCTTCGTTATTATCAAGCAAAATGCACTAATTAAGAAACGGAATGCACGGCACAATACTGACCTATTTATAATATTAATGTTTCTTGGGATTTTTTTTTTTTTTTCCTCCAAGGTTTACTGTGACTTCATTAACGCCTAAAGACTCAACATTAAACTTTATGGTAGTGTTTATGTCTTTGAAGTTTGAAACGTCTATTAAAACTGTGCCCTGTTTCTTGTTTATACTGTATACAGTATGTATATTTTTTTCTCTTTTTTCAGCCTAAAACAAAAAGTCATTTGTTTGGTAACAACAATGTGCTATAGATCCTGTTTTCATAATGCATTATAAATATACAGTAAGTAACATGCTGTGCAGGATTTATAGTTTAATTGCTACAATGTTGTAATGCTTGCGAGTTGCATTATTTCCATGCATAACACATTCTAAGGAAGGAGTAAACTACATAAGGCGCTATAATGCTACATAAAGCATTATAATGCAACATGTTGTTAGTCTTTTGGCTGCTGCTGTCAAGGGACTGCCACAGCGGACCTCAATCTGCGCAACAACCTGGCACAGGTTTTATGCCGGATGCCCTCGCTGACGCAACCCTCCCATTTGATCAGGGCTCGGGACCAGCACTGCATGCAGAGACTGGGTAGTACGAGACACCATACTGTAATACTACATTCAACACTGTTGACCAGACGTCCTACCCCGGTCGTAAAAATGGGAATAAATACATTGGTCACCATTAGGCTGCTGGATGGATGGATGGATGGATGGATGGATGGATGGATGGATGGATGGATGGATAAGGCACTATAATACTTCATAAAGCATTATATTACTTTATGTCCAGTACTATTCTAGTGCATTATGCGGCATAGCCTTGCTTTATTACACCTTATGCAGTATCACAGTGCCTTATGTAGAATTATAATGGCTTATATATTTATTACAGTATAATGCCTTATATTGTATTATACAGTAGTATCGTACAAAATACGACACTATAATGCATCATACAGGCTTATAATGCTAGATAAAACATTATAAATGCTGTATATTGCATTATAATGTGTTATCTAGAAGTATAATGTCTTATGTAATACTATAATGCTTTATTATAGCAGTTTGATTTTGCCTTATGTTAAATTATAATATGCCTTATGTAGTATTATATTGTGTTATGTTGCATTACAGAATAATGCCATACATGCTGTAATAGGCACTATAATAATGTATAAGGCATTATAATGCTACTGTACAGTGCAACGTAGGTGGCTATAATACTACTTAAAGCATTACAATACTGCATAAAGCTTTATAATGCTACAGTACATAAGGCACTATAATATTCCATAAGGCAGTGTAATGCTACACAATTTGTTATACTCTGTTTTTAAGGATTTTTTTATTTTTTTAAATTTTTTTTACTTAAGTCCATCGTTCAGATATTTGTTCATGTTAACTCAAATAAAATAACATTTTAAAAATATCTGCTATAAAGCATGGTTTTATAGGCATCATGACTTTGGGCCATTTTTTTTTTATCTTGAATTGACATAACACTGACATACTGTAAAGTCGAGCAGTGTTAAGTCTTGTTGACATGAGGTTGTGTTGTAATTCATTTCAAGCAGTGCTTATTACTGTAACAGCATAATTATGACAATTTTCTCAATAAAGTTTGTATTTCGCCTTGTGTTAAGATTGCGCACAAGCTCTAATGATTTAGTTTCTGCCTCTGAATTATAATAAGTGCTTGGAAAGTTGCTCCAAAGTTCTAAAGTATCATAAGACAATCGTCAAAAAAAAAAAAAAAATATGTTATTAATTAAGACAGTTTATGGAACAATTAAATGAGTTTTTCTTTAGTAAAAGGTTATGTAACTTTATGAACTCTACATTTTATATTAATGTTAACACTTACTTTATTTCCCTTCCATTAAAGGTTATACACTGCAGCATTTGCAGGTTGATGTTCGCTGTGATATGGTAACCATAATCTTTGATACAGCGATTCGTCCTTTAAGGCAATATTTGTCTCATGTTTATGGAACGAGACTCCAGTGTCAGAGCTACAGTATGTAACACCGTGGTTAGGCATCTTGGAAACTTTTCCAACATCTCCAAGATAGAGGAGTCCCAGTCTCCGTGAGGTATCTTGACCTTTGATAACTAATCAGCTTCAGGATGGTGGGAGTAAATCGGCTCCAACGCTCCATCCTGGTGTTGATTACTTTCCTATAATAGCATTGCACAGAGTTTAAAGCATTTGAGTGTGTTCAAGCTTGAAAGTCCTTCAAAAAAGCTGAAAGATCTACACATACACACACACATACACTCATAATCTTATCCAGAACCGCCCCCCCCCAACCACCACCACCACCACCCTTTTATCTTTTCCTCTTATCAACATCTTGTATTTCTTGTCATCTTTTTTTCCATTTCATTCCTGTGGAGCTCTTTTAATATGAATGCCCTCAAAAAGTTTACAGTATGTGTATCGGATTTCGCTCTAGATTTGCTTGTAAAAGTCACTATTTTCAACTGAATTTAAAAAACGAGAGTGAGAAAGAAAGAGAAACGGAGAGAGCGAGAGATAGAATCCATCAAGTAATGATGGATCAAAGCCTAAAAAGTGATGTCATGGTTCATGGACCTTACGTTTTTCAAGACTATCAGCACCGGTTCAAAAGGAATAATAATGATAAATTTGTACTTCTTTGATTTACGCCTCGGTTCCTGCAGTTGTTTGCTCTCCAGGAACTCCGAAGAGCAAAGGTATCTGTGAATTCTGAATAATTCAGCAGCTTCATTCCTGATAGATGAGCCTCTTTATTTTTTTGGGAGGTTGGTGAGAGCGTCATACACGACCTCCCTCGACGGCAAGGCGGCTACGGCAAGTAAGCGGAACAAGATATACAAAAAGGCTTGCGTGCGGTCACGCCTCGGTGCTTAAATTCTCCAAATGGGGGGCAGTTGTGTAGTGCAGCTCAGTGTCTGGAAGGTTGCGTAGGTTCAAATCCTGCACGCCAAGACTTCAAATAGTCGCCTCTGTCCTCGGATTTTATTCCAGTTTATTCCATACTCCGTTTTATAAGAAACAACAGATAGAAATGTCAGACAAATGCAAAGCGAGGAAACGCACGCCTCCGTATAGTATAAACACTGATTTCTTGGAGAAAAAAACAAAAAAACAAAAAAAAACAAAATAAGCTTCCCCTGGGACAAGCTTAAAGATCGATGTGCAGGAGGAATTGATTTAAAAAAAAAAAAATCCAAGCACGATTCAGTAAACGAGTGGCAGGAGGACGAGTCCTACTGCAGTTAAGTTGTTTGCATAAAATCAGCAGTGAACAAATTATTTATTACGGGGGGAAAAAACTCCAACCCAGAAAAAAAATACATTAAAAATTAAAACATGAAATATGTTTAGATCGAGAACTTTGCATGGTGTTCAGAGAGGTCGGTGCTCCTTTTAGTTTTTCCTGGAAAACATTAGCTCATGTGACAGAGGGACGTTGTTATCATGGAAGATGTGTAGAAACGGTGTGAAAACTGGACTCAGAGTCCCAGAATGCACTGCAGCTCTATATATACAGTGAATGGTGCAAGTAATGGCTCGGCTAGATAACGGTCTAGGAGCACTACGGTGCTGACGGGGATATTGTCATGTCATTAAAGTTCAAGCTGTACCACAGTAAAATGGCATTGTGGGTAATGTACTGTAGATAATCTGTTATGGAAACGTCCTTGTTTTTATGTTTTGTTGCAAGATAGCATTGATCAGATGTATTTGGGCTAATAAACAAACACCACGTTGGATTAAAGTGTGTTGAGAGCATCGGTCAAATAATCGCCGTCGCATTAATCAGTAATCATCTCACACAGTAGGTGGCACTGTGGCTTAGTGGTTAACACTGTCGCCTTGCACCTCCAGGGTCCGGGTTCGATTTCCGCCTGGGGGTCTTGTGTGCATGGAGAGTTCTCCCTGTGCTTGGTGGGTTTCCTCCAGGTTCTCCGGTTTCCTCCCACAGTCCAAAGACAGGCAGTTCAGGCTAATTGGATGGATTGGCATCTTGTCCAGGGTGTACCCCACCTCATGCCCTAAGTCTCCTGGGATAAGCTCCAGGCCTCCCCGCAATCCTGAATACAGGATAAAGTGGTACAGACGATGAGTGAGTGAGTGAGTGAGTGATCATTTCATCAGTTTAAACTTGTATATGATTATCCATAGGATCCACTATAAACTCTCTGTAATTTGTTAACAGTGCACTAAGCACCGCGGTTTGGTTCCATTAAATGATTAACCTTCGTTCGTTAATATGCTGAGCCGTTATCGTTCACACAGAGGGCAAATCCAGTGCTCCAATGCTTGCCTGAGAATGTGAACCCTGCTTTATCACTGCTAGGAGCTTTTTCAAATATCCAGTAATCCCTCTGAGTCTCTGTGACGTACACCGGCATTGTCTGAGCGTGAGAAAGATAGCTTGGGAAGCAGCTCCTTATCTCGGCCCGACCGAAACCGAACTCTTCAGCCCCTAATTAGTCCCAAAGGTCATCAGCTGCTCTCAGTGATTAAGCTCGAGAGATGGAAATGAATATTTGGTGATATGTTTAATAAGCTTTTAATGGAGGTGTTTAGGGCTTCATTGGCTGTGACTCGCGGCGCTAAGCGGTAATCTACAGTACGTCTCGGCGTCTGTCTTGTACTCTTGCACCTGTGTGCGTTTTGTGTGCGCTTGTTTTTGTTCAGTGCGTTTTTATTTCTCTATACATATATTTATACTGAGAATATTTCTTCAACCTGATTGAAATCATTCTGATTAGAGATTCCAGAACAATTTTATTTATTTATTTTTAAATCTAAACATTGAGGTTTGGTTAGGCTTTCTATATTTTCTGACAAATCCCGCCTTCTGCGTTATGATTGGTTTCAAGAATTCTGTCTCATCTCTGATTGGTTAGGTGTTTTACTAAATGCGAAATGTGAGCCAATCAGGGACTGAATGTCAGAATTAAAGACTGCTGGGAGAGAGCTGTTTAGGAAACTCATCAGACCAGCTAATGTTACCCCCACATGGGGCAAACATGCGCAGAAGGAATCTATTTATTCCAACAGGAGAGAAAGAATCAGATAAAGTGTTTACATGGCTAATATTTACCTACTGAATAGATGATCAAAAGTTTACCCCCCCCCCCCCCCCCCCCACCCGCCCCGCTATCATTCCCCTCATGTGAAATTTGGTCCAACTGTTTGATCAAGGTGCGGTTGGACAATTAATATGTTTTTTATTGAAATATTAGGGTCCATATAAATGCACATAATGTGTTATAATCACTGTTGACAGAGTACTGGGGTTTACAAAGAATAAAACCCTTCAATATATGCCGGTAGTTTTGTTGTAATAAAGGACAGTTACTGTTACTATTAAACAGAGATTTGAAAAAAAAACATTTTTTGTTACATATCAACGTCTTTCGAAGTGACAGTTCATTTGTCGCCACACGGACTCCAAAATCTAATATTTAATATGCAAAATATACAAAATTTTATATTACTTTATATACAGTACTGTGCAAAAGTCTTAGGCACCATGTTATCTGTAGTACAAATGTTGTTATATAAGTTTATTATGTACAGTACAAGTAAAACCAAACAGCTGTTTTACTTAGAAAACTGCACACATCTGTATCGAACGCTACCAAGCAAAGAGTTTCCACACCAAATGTTGACCGTTTATTGTTTATGTTATTACTTAGAGCTTTTTTTTTTTTCTACATTAAAGTTTCTTTTAATGTAGAAATGTTTTCAGAAGCATCATTGCATATGTTTTTTTGTTTGGATGTTCCCAAGACTTTTCCGCAGTACTGTAAATAAAACAGCTGTTAGGTTTTACTGAGCATGCTGGAGAATATGAGTTCCTCTGGTCACTTTGTCACACTCGCTCCTTTCTATTTTCATGCAAAACCCAGGAGTCGACATTATTGATTTTTTTTTTTTTTTTTTTTCCCCATCTGAAAACTGGTCTGTCATGTAATATGTCACTTTCTTTATTTATTCATTAATCTTTGTAGGGAATGGTCTTGTACATAATAATGCAGACATAATAAACTTACAGTATATAACAAAATTTGTACGACAGATAATGTGGCGCCTAAGACTTTGCACAGTACTGTATATATTTGCATTTGATTTGAGGTGGTAAAATATGTCAATTCCTTATATATATATATATATATATATATATATATACTCCTGCTGGTGGTGATCTCTAAATGTTTTATGTTATCTGTTATGCATGTTATATGTACATATGTTATTTCCGCATAACATCATGCCGGGAAGTGTTTTATTTCTCTTATACCATGGCAATCTATGAATAATTACAATATAATTATTTACTGAAGAATAACAGCATATCGGACGTATACTGTAGGTTAGCACTGTCACCTCACACCTCCAGTTCCAGGTTTGATTCCCGCCTCGGGGTCTGTGTGCATGGAGTTGGCATGTCTTCCCATGCTTGATCGGTTTCCTCCAGTTTCCAGTCACAAACTCTCTCACACATTATTTTCTTTTCCTCTTTCACAAAGTTAATAAGATGTTGTTGTTGTTGTTGTTGTTGTTTTTTTTATCTTATCATGTTACCTTAAAAACCTCCAAACTCCTCTTTCCTGAAACGAAACCCACAGCTTTACCTCTGCGTGTACAAAGCTCTGAAACTGGGTGTTAAATAAACATCACCTTGTGATTTGAACAATTCCAGAGATATGTTTTTTTTTTTTTTTTTTTTTAATCCTTTTATGTGGAGCATCTGCTGTACAGGCTGTTACTATAGAAACGCTAATGTATCAGAATGAGCGCATTAATAATAATAGATGAATATAGAATTCAAAAGCGCTGTAGTGTAACTGATTCGAGTGCTGTACTCAAGTGTTGAAATAAAGCAGACTGAGTTGTCTCTCAGCGTCGCTGTGTGTGTGTGTGTGTGTGTGTGGTACAAAGACAAAGTGAGGCATGAAAGCACAGTGGGAACAGAAGGATGAAGCTGTCGGAAAGTCAAGTAGAAAAGTCGCAGCATGGATACTTCAACAGAAACGCGCGCACCCGCGCGCACACACTGAGTGGATGATCGCCATCCTATTAGACCCGCTGAGCGCGACTTCAGGCTCTGACCCTCCCGACACCTGACACTCTCGTGAGATGAAATATTTTTCCAAAAGAGGTTATATCCGCAGAAAATGAAGAGCCGAAGCCGTCGTTTTGAGCGACTCTCCCATGTGTGCACTCCCTGATGTAGCATATCTTCCGCATGTTAGCCCGGCGATAATGTCAAATTACCGTATGATCATCATTTAGACGGGTCTCCAGTGTAAGAGTGCTACCGCAAAACATGGGGTGGAAATATTTCCTGCTTTTCATCCTTTTTTCATCCATCCAGTTTTTTTTTTTCCCCTATTGTGACCTCATAGAAGAAAAGCGAATCCAGTCTGCTGAACACACACACACACACACACACACTCAGTGTTAATGGAACTCTTGAAACCCTAGATTAAGATCTAATTACTGTTAATTTGTTAAAGGAATCGTCAAATATGGGACATCTATAACATTTATTGCAGTATCAATATTATACTGTTATATTGTTTTTTTTTTTAAATATATATATATAAATAGTAGATTAGGTTTACAGAATTATTAATTGAATTTGAATTCATTTAAGCAATTTCATTCATTTTAACTTAATTGTATATTCAATTGATGACTGTTTCATCATGATATAATTCCATGAGTAGTTAAGGACCGTATGTATATACAGTATTTATTATTTATTTAGTATTTATATTTATTTTTATTATTTTTCTATCTTATTTACGGACAAAATTTGTACTTTTAGGCAGTGTCTGCTTTCAGACAGTTTGTAATTATTTAGAAATAATCACGATATTCATAGTATCTCAGAAAAGTGTCCTGTGATTGAAGTGTTTGAATTTATTTCTGATCGACTCAAAAGCAGCTCGTCTTCCTCACGCTATCGACGAGCTGCCGTTAAACACAGAACTACTCAGACTTTTCTTCTTTTTTCTTCTTTTCTTTTTCTTTTTCTTTTTTTTTTTGACATTGCTCATTACTGGAAAGAAGCCGAGCGCACTGCAAACTAATTTCCGACTCGCTGCTTCCTCGTGGGTGTGTGAGTCACTCAGGCGCTCTGAGAAAATAAGGAGAGGCCTCGATGACCTCGAAGACAACCGAAAGCTTTCTTCTCCTCTGTCTTTTCCTAATAATTAAACAGGCTAAAACAGGCTGAAACTCTTTATGGAGTGTGTACGCATAAATCATAATCAAAATCTTTATAGTCCTAAGAAAGAGGTAATATTGTAATTTTACGACGTTAACTTTAACGAGTCCTCGTAAAGCTCGAATAAATCGTCATGATCACAGAGGTTCCTGATTAATTATACACACTATTTTTTTTTTCTTCCTTTCTTTCTTACAGTATATTTTTTTTTACCTCCAGAGTGTGTGCGTGTGCGTGTGCGTGTACGCTGGTGAAAAGTAAGTATGTGAGGAAGCATGCTTTTTTTTTATGTTTTAAATATCAACAACCACTCTATAATGATCATACTGTACACCGTTCCAGTGCTAATGTTACAGCCTGCAGTAAGTTTATATAAACCTTTATAAGGACAATGAATTATTCATGATGTAGTTATGAAAAAGTACAAACACAGTCGTAATGTTTGATACATATATTGACCTGCAAAAAAAAAAGGGGGGGGGGGGGGGAAATAAATAAATTGAATCATCCAAGTAATAAACTTAAAACCGCAAACTAAATCAATTATGCGAGCATTACAGCTGCAAAACATTGCAAACTGTATACTTAATCAATAACACTGACTGTATAATATTAATATCAACAACAGGAACTTTATACAACATCAATAATATGCAGCCAAACTGCATTTTTTTTAGTTGTTGCACTATTTTTGGCACAGGGTATAATGTAACGCATATCTACATTTTATTTATTTAATTTATTTAATTAATTAATTTATTTAATATATTTTTATTGTATTATGGAGGCCTTTTTTATATTGCTTTGGAAATACCTAACCATGGATTTCACATTAAGGTGAAAAAATGTACATTTAAATGGCAAATAATCAGGCATGTGTGATACATAAAAAAAAAAAAAATATATATATATATATATATATATATATAAAGCTAGATGTCTAAATATGCTAATACATTTAAATGTAATATGTTGTCATAGATTTTAACACTGGACCAGGTTTATATGGTGGCTTAACGTCGCCTCGCACCTCCAGGGTCCGGGTTCTATTCCTGCCTCTGGGTCTGTCCGCTGTAAACCCGAGTATGTTGGCGAAACTAAAAAAAAAATTGAGGTAATCAGTTACGTCAATTTTTTTAAGTAATGATCTTTCCAATGTTAAGTAAACAGAACGATCAGTTTTTGAGTTTGTTGTACTCATTCATATTAATCGTTCTTTCCTTGCATTATTGAGTCGCCGCAATACTATTTAATAGCAATTATATATATATATATATTTAGTTGTTGCAAATCAAATAAATCGTTGTTGGTCTTTCGGCGATGGGTCGCCACAGCAGACGATCCGGACACAAGCTCGGCACAGGTTTTACACCAGACGCCCTTCCTGACGCAACCCTCCCGTTTGATCTGGGCTTGGGACGGCACTTCATCCGGCTGTTGGGTATCGAACCCGGGCCTTTCACACGACAGGCGAAACCCCTCCCACTGAGCCACCAGTGCTCTATTGCCCTGATGACGTCAGACACAAAATCACTAGTCTGAAAGATTTTACATTTTAAACTCATCAATACCAAAAAGTTCTAAATAGTCATCAAGGTCTATTCATTTGAACCAATTGTAATTATTTAAGTTAACAGTACTCAATGTGTTTAATTACTTTGAGCATTAGGGGTTTAATGTGTGTGTGTGTGTGTGTGTGTGTGTGTGTGTGTGTGTGTGGCATCTGCATGTTGCTGGGTCGATTTGCTCCGAGTTCTCCAGTTTCCTTCCATAGTTCAGAGACGTGCAGATTAGGCTAACTGCTGTCCTCAAATTGCCCGTAGTGTGTAAATGTTGACTGAAGTCCTACCATGGTTGTAAAAATGGGAATAAATACAATGGTCACCATTGGCCTACACGGTCCCTAACTGTGCACTACAGAGGTTCCTACAGTATCAGAAAATATTTAATCTCATCACAAGACTAGCTCTGACGTTTTTTTTATGTTTTACCTAAAGTTTACCTAAAGTTTGACAGCAAAACTAGGGTTAGCCTAGGGTTACCCTAACCCTAACCCTAACCCTAACCTATTTTTGCAGGTTTGAAGCGAGAAGTATTACTGTACAAACTGAGAGAGAGAGAGAGAGAGTATATTTGTGCACACTCTCTTTGAGTCACACAGTATATACAGTATAACATGGTATTCAAACAACACTGAAATCTCAAAACATGCCCTACTTCAGATATCGTATTGCAGACGTTGCGCAACACATACATGCCCGTCATTTATTACTGATTAAATGACTGCAATGACAATAAGAGTGTAAAAATGTGTTTCTTTCAACACGCTCAAACCAAACCTGCTGAACAGGAAGGATCTTTGCTTCACTGACTAATTTCATTCATTTTGGTTGTGACTTTTGACCTGCTTTACATTTAACACCGTCTGCTTTATAATGAGTGTATTCCTAGTTTTTAAGTGACCAGTCAGTGCGTCAGTGATTGAATCTCTACAGATAATCGACTCAAAAATGACGTGTGGTTATAAACACACTTACTCATTCTGTACACTGACTGACTGAACAGGTAAGATTTCCTGGTCCGGGGAAAATCCCCTTCTGATCAGGTTTGTTTGTTTTGTAGCTGTATTGTTAGGTTTTGCACGTCGCCTGACGAAGAAGGAAACCAGTTACAAAGGAAACTTGAATAATCCAGCGTCTCAAATTCCGTTTCAGTTAGTCATTAAAATGGAATAAATAAGTCATAGACCGACAAATTCTAGAATACTGCCCAGCACGAATAACACAACAATTTAACAATAGATTTTATGTAAACAATAGTAGCCATCATTTTTTAAATCTAAGATGTCTGGTTTGGAGATGTCTTCATGTACAGTACGACTTTTGATCTTCCGTTATTACAATGGCTTCTCCCCTTCTGAAACTTATCTCAGCGTGCACATGAGTGAAGTAGTGTTAAAAATAGGACATCAATCTGTTGTGCTACTTCTGGGAATTAATAACTTTAAACTAGAACACACTGTGCCATGCTGTTATAGCCAAATAATCATCGACTAAGCGGCGCAATGAAGAAGAGCTACCATCACTACAACATTTTTATTCATTTTATAACTTTTATTTATTAAAAAGCAACGGCATAGTTTCATATTTAGTTTTCTAATGGTGCTCCTGGGAGGCCAGTGTTTCAGACAGAAGGCACCAGCGTACTGAGAAAACTTTCTACCCTGATGGTATCCAAGTGAAACGCTGGGATGGGTGCATTAGTGTAGCAGGGGATTATATAGAGATAAATGAAGGTTTTCACTCTCATGACTGTGTTCTGTTATTCTGCACAATAAAAAGTCCTTCTTTGACCTGAACGCAACTTGCATTTAAATTTTATATTTAAATGTGGAATGTCCACAAACCAAGTTCCTGTTCTCTCATATATATCAAAGCACCTCTAAACTGTATTGTTTTCCTTAATAATAATAATAATAATAATAATTATTATTATTATTATATAATATAATAATTGTTATTTTATTATATAATAAAATAATAAATATTATTATTATTATTATTATTATTATTACAACAACAACAACAACAACAACAATATTTTAACACTGGACCAGGTTTAGATATGAAGGTCATCAATTATATTAGTGGCATGGTGGCTTAATGGCTATTCCTGCCTCTGGGTCTGTGCGCTGTAAACCCGAAAAAGTTGGGGAAAAAAAAAAGGGTAATCAGTTACATACTGAGTTATAGAAATATTGGATTAGTCAGTGATTTTTCCAATTTTAAGTAAAATCAGTAAAATAATAATAATAATAATAATAATAATAAACGGTTTTAGTTAAAATGATTTTTTGCAAGTCCTTATGTAAATTGTTTAATAAAATAAACCATAATTATTATTATTTTTGCACATATGTTGCATCAAATATAATTAGGTTGTTTGCCCTGTTCCAGAAAATAAATCAACACCTACTGACCAATCAAATTCTAGTGCTGTGGTGTAATATACTGTAGCTTAAGAAACAGACAAAAACATAGACAATGAAAGTATTAAAAATGTAAATAATAAAAGATAGACTTCAATCTGTAATTCAAAACTATGGTCACGTTCAGATCCTAATTGGACTCTAAATGATGCACTAGGAGGTAAATCAATTACATCTGTACGTAGATAGAAACCTGATAAACAGTGTTTATCAGATAAGATAAGATAATTATCCTAATACTGTACACTGATGTGCGACACAAGTGTGTAATTAGCCTGATCAAGCTATACACCCGTTCCAGTTTAATCTACAGGATCTCTGTGGAAGTGTGCAGCAAAACCAAATTCCCAGAGAGACAAAATCAGAACATACTTTAGGGTTGTAACTCTTGTAACTTTTTTTTTTTATTATTATTTTTAAACAGATGAAGCTCTGGCTGGAGATTGCCCAAAAATAGCTGCTTATGTGACTTGACTTGTTTTCTGCCTGACTTAAAGTGGGATGTCACACTGGGTGCTGGTGAACATCCCAAAAATACACACGTTCTTATTTTTAAGTGATGTTGCAACACTGGAAAAAAAACAACATATTTTTAATTCAATTGCAAAACTTTCCACCCCAATACAACTTTCAAACGTTCGTAATGACTTCAATCATTGCTTGCTAGAATGCATTCACATTGCTTTAATCACATATGGTTATAATTATATTTGCAAAATGATTACAGTTTGTAGTGGCGCTTGTAATGCTTTCATAAAATGTTAGAAGAATGCATGATAAGTAGTCATCACCATTATGTCTTCTCATAGTGTGGTGGTCATGACATCAGTGATGCTTTGAACATTGATTAATACGTAACACTGTTATGAATGCGTCCATATTGTGTAAATGATTCAAAGTGCATAATAAATAGAGCTATAAAGTGGAGCATATTGTCATGAATCATTAGAACAAGAAATGGCTAAATAATGCAAAATGGAGGCGCTCAAGTCAACCCTGGAATTGTGATTGAACGACTGTGGAAACTGTACACACAATCATTCATGAACACCACCTGCATGTTACAAGAGCTCAGCTGGTGTTATTACCACGTCCCTTCTACAGTCCAGACATGACTACAAGCCGTTTCCACATGTTTGTTCATTAAAGGAGTTCCTGGGAGGCCGGCGTTTCAGATGTCCAAGCACTAGTGAAACACTGGGATAAGTGCATTAGTGAAGCAGGGGAGTATATAGAGAAATAAAGGGAGGTTTGAAACTTCTACCCGAGTTCTGATGTTCCGTTGGTCCTGGCTTGACTTAACCATTGTTCATAGCTTTGCATAGGGAGTGTTTAGTTTTGTTTTAGCGTCTCTGTGTCATGATCCACGCCTGTCAGCCTGTTTTTTTTCCCACGCCGTCACTCTCCATGTGCCCATGTTTTCTTCTTGCCGTCATATGTCCTTTCCCATGCCGCCGCTTCCGCCTCGTCTGCACACCTGTCTCTCATCCTCCATTGATTACTCCAGTGATTTAAGCATGCGCTGCGCTTGGATCCACCTCGTTTCACCTCGCCCCGTGACACTCTGATCATAAACAGAAACTTACTTTTGGTTGCTCCCTTTAAGGGGTCCCCACAGCGGACCATGCGATCCACACACAACTTTCTGTGGCGCAGGTTTTAAAGCAGATGCACTTCCTGACACAACCTTCCCATTTTTCTAACCGGCCCTGGGCACAGTAGGTTGGGGCGTGGCAGATCCAAAAAGAGCCTCAGCTGCCTGAGTTTTTATAGATATATAAAAATGTATTTTAAAAAAATGCAATCACATTTACAAGATATGTTGAAAAGAATTGTACTGCTTAATTCCTAAATTAATAAGTTTACTTATTATTTACTTTAACTTAATAAGTTAAGGGTTGAAGTTTTTACCTAGAATGCTACAAAATTAAAGTTGATTCAATACAATTTTATTTATCTTGTGCATTTCAACCGATCCTGCTTGTGTAATCACTCATATGTTAATTAGGAACCACTAGGGCTATTATTTTGTTTACATTTTTGTTTATCAGTGTGTCTGTCTGGATTACAGAGAAGAAAAAAAAATCTAAATTCATTCACCAAAATCCAGCACATTATACTTATACATTATACTTCCTAGCTTTTACTTTTCATATTTAGTACAGATCTTTGTTTTTTTTTTTTTTTCCTTTCTTGTTTTTTTCAGTCACTTTTTTTTTTTTTTTTTTTACTAAGAAATGTCTCAGGATCGTCCCATAATTTGTTTAAAGCTCTTACAGATTTAACCACACCGTGTCCCAGTTGGAAAAGAATGAAGTTTAAAGCTCTAAAGTACATGAAGCGTTGATTACAGTGTTCACTTCTGCCCAATAGGAGATCGTTTTAGGAGTTAATTCGAGATATTGCCGTGGGAGTCGATACAATAGCATTGTAGGTGTTAATTCAGCAGTAGGGAGGTGTAATTAACTCCTGTAAAACATCCATTTCACCACGTAGGTGTTAATTCCACAGCAGGGATTTGGCTGTGAAGGTGTATTTGTAAAAAATAAATCAATTAATAATAATAATAATAAAAATAATAATACAATTATGTAGATTTTGGTGTGGTGTTATCCACTGAAGCAGTAACTAGTCATGATTTGATTATAAAGTACACTTAAATCTAATGTATTTAAATGTTTTGTGATAGTAATCTGAAACCCAACACGCCGTGTTTGCCTAGCATTTACTAATCCACTGTTTAACTCACTCTCTCTTGTAATTTAGTTCATTTAACTGTATGCTGTGTGATTATTTTATTGTACGTTATTCCTCAGTATAACCTTCTTAGACATTTTAAGCTCTTTCACAAATGCCCGACTCTCAACATATTTCATGCAGTTTTGAGTCATTATGAAGTCTTTTATTTTGATGTGCACCTTTTGCTTTGGAGTCGTGTCCACACCAACTTTCCGTCACTGGACTGTCCCTTACCATGCGTGCCTGCTTCAAGTATTGACTTTGTTACTTAGTGCCATGCGTCATTCACATTCTTCTGCACCTTGGCCGGAGTGCCCAGATGTGCATCACATTTCAAGTACTTTATGCAAGACTGCCATTTAGGCTGTGTTCTCTTACAGGTTTAAAATTCAGAAAAAGTTCATAAGTTAATAAAAGCATTGAAACATGATAGTACAATCTATCAGTAGGATAATATCTGTGATATAGCAGGGATTTTAAAAACAATATGTATGTGCTGTATGATTGTGCATCTAGCCCTAGCAACTAGCATTAGCCACCTCGCAATTAATTAAGAAATTAGAAAGTTAACATTATGTGAAAATGATCATCTCAGTGTGTCAGGTGCACTTTACATGTTTCAGAATATAGCATAGATATTATTTATATGTCATTTCATGTCAGTTGGCCAATAGAGGGCAGTGATTGAACCATATACAGCGGTAACACTGTGCGCGAATTAATCCGTTCTTAAGGTGAAGATTAGTAGCAAAACGCATGCCACCCAAAAATATTACCGATATTACCAATTTCAAACACTATAATTATTATGTTTTTTTTTGGCTCAGTGGTAAAGCGCTCGCCCTATCATCTGGAGATCGCTGGTTTGGTTCCCGGGTGATGCTGTAACCTCTCACCAGCCGGAGGTCTGGAGAGAGCTGATTGGCCGAGCTCTCTCAGAGGGGAGGGATGAGAGGTACTTGGTGCTCCCACATTAATCACGGCTCTACAGCCAATCAGGGGCGTCTGTGAGCTCACACAAGAGGAAGGAGCGGATAGCGCTGTCCTCCCAGTGTGTTACGCCGCCCCCAACGATGCGCGAGCGAGCGGTTCGAAAACCAACCGTCGGTTGGCATCACGTGGTTCGGAGGAAACACGCGATAGTCTTCGGCCCTCCCGGCTGAGTGGTAGTAGTAGCCTTAATGTGGGAGCGCCCCCTAGTGACGGGGAGGAATTGGACACGACTAAATTGGGGGAGGAAAATCGGGAAAAAATCCAAGAAAAATAAATAAATAAATAAAAATAAATGAATAAAATAGCACACATAAAATATGCAAATTCACTTCCCTCGGCTTTCCTTTGACGCAAAGTTTTGTCGTATGTCGAAAGTGCTTCACGTGGTGAGGTAGAATTCGCAAGTCATGACATTCCTATGCCGAATGATCCTTCAAAACTTTACCACTGGAAAATCCTCAATTTACCTTCCTGATCCTTCAAAACAGGGATTGCGAAGGTTTTAATGAACACTATGGAGAAAAAAAAAATCACTATAAATTACTGGTGAAGTTATTTTTACGAGTAGCAAAATGACGCTGTGGGTTTCTTCTTTTTTACTATATCATGGTGTCATGTTTACTAAAAATTGGATTTAGATTGTTTATTGCTGAGGTCCTCCTTGTAAAACACCCATTGGCCATATCTCAGGCACCGGGCATGGTGCAGTAATAAGCTTGGTATCACAATGGAGCTTACTGAACCAGGACTCTGGAAATATGCACAACGCAAATCGATACAACCAAAATGCGACTTTATACCTCACTATATTTGATGTCACGGGTTACATTTAAATTTTTTTTATTATTCCGTCTAGAATAATTTATTAGGTTTTATAAAGCATCCTTGTGCTTTAATTTAAGCGGGGCTAAAGATGTAGCAGCTAATAAAGCAGTAATTCCATCTATATCAGTGACAAATAAGAGAATCTTGTTGGAGAAGTTGAAGTTTTAGTTTCAGGACTAATGAATAGACTTTTGGAGCTCATTAAATCCCACAGCAGCACACTCGCTGCTCGCTTGTTGCCCTGATCAAATGAGAAGATCTTGTGTTGTTTGACCATCAGTGTCACTTTCGGACAAATCTCTAAACCCTCAGCTAAACCCAGACTCTTCCTCTTATGTAAGCGTCTGAGAAGGAATAAATGTAAACACGCCGGCTTCATCCATAACACCCCGGGAGTTTAAAGGCTTTATTTCTTATTCTTTATTTTTTTCTTGCAACACACTGGTGTGAAATGAGATTACAGAGTGAAGCATTGGGGGTCGGATATATAATCTAATCCTGGGGGTGAATATCAGCTGATGATAAATTTATTGTCCTTTATCTCAATAACGATGCATCACATACAATATGATGGCGCATCTCGGAAGCTGGGAGCGTTCTGAAAGCCAACCACTGGAAACAGCATCTGTGTAGGAAAGGATATATTCACCTTATTGTTGTATGTAAGAAGTGTAGGGTGGAGTCACCACACACACACACACACATATCAGTAAAATGTTCTTCATGAAAAATGAGTTTGAAATAGTTCAAGATAATGATGAAAAATGATTCTGAAAAGGAAGTATTTATTCGCCTGGGTGCAAACAGCATAGACCACAGAGTACGGCTGTTTCAACAATATTTATTAAACAACAAGAACAATCATAATAATTATAATAAGGCCGTGTATCCGTGAATGATACTGCAGTCGTTCTTGTGACAACACCACTTGCACGTTACAGGAACTCGTTGTCACACCACCTGTACAGTCCTGACCTCACTCCAAGGCATTTCCACATGTTTGGGGCGTTTGGAGGAGTTCCTGGGGGGCCGGGGTTACAGACGTGAAGCAGGCAGTCTGATCCTGGCTCCGGCGTACTGAGAAAGCAAATCCAAGCACTAATGAAACGCTGAGATACTGTCAGTGCATTAGTGTATCAGGGGATTTTATAGCGAAATAAAGGGACTTCTTACTCTCATAAATGTGTTCTGTTAATCAAAAGTCCCGGTTTAACTTGAACACGCCTTTACTATAAATAAAGAATGTACATGGTAGAATTAGTGCAGGCAGGTGGTTAATATAAAGAAATGTTACGTCTGTGAAATATTAATAGCTTTAAAAGACTGAGAAAAGAGAGAAACTTGTGTGGCTATTAATCACAAAAAAAGATGAGGAAAAAAAAAAAAAAAAATCGACACCGGAGACTCTTTCCTTACATTTTAACAAAACCGTCTCAGTTTCCTGGTGTCTTCCATATTTATGTAGTAAATTTTGATCAGTGGCATCACACACCATCTTCCACAAATGCTCATTCTGGTACTGTAGATCTGAGCAAACTGTGTAAATAGGGAAAACCCTCTCCTCGTTTTGCCGCATTATGAGACAAAAAGTTAAATGATCACAAAGCTCTTGCATTATTTAAAAGCCCATCATTCTTCCGAAACAGAGCATATGGGAACAGCGTAGCGGAGAGACTAATGAGGTTATGGAGATTGGAGGCAATTTTGCATGAGAAGTGTGTAATTGAGGCTCATAGCAGAGAGAACAAGAAAGAGAGAGAGAGGAGAGAGAGAGGAGAGGTGGGAGCATTTATTCATATCTATGGCTTCTTGGTCTATATCCTCAGTTGAAGTGACCATAATTTATTAGGGAATAATACCGCTGGATATCGCGGCGGCGGAGACCTACTGTTTCTGGTCCTATCTGATATCGTTAGAATTTTAATTTTGGATTAATCCGTAGGTCGATCTGCTCGCTGAGCTGAATCATTAGCTTCTTAAATCATTGTCATGAAAAGTAAAGCAGCGCCGCACTAAGAGCTCAAGTTAAGACCTGAATGTCATTTGTATTCTTTCAGCGTTCACTGAAAAAGGGGCAACCTTTTATTTTTTTACAACTTCTCAGTGAGAAATGATGAGGATTAGGACTAAAACATTTCTATCCTGCATTTAAAAAAAATGTAAAAAAAAAATAAATAAATAAATAAATAATTCTGCACTTAGCCAGCTGCAGTATGCTTGAACAATAATCAAAATCATTATCCAAAATCAGGAAAATACAGTAAGGATGATTACCACTGGATCGTTGATTGTTTTCCTATAACAGTGCCATCTTCAAGTGGTTTCTTCCTTACAAATGAAGAAAACCTGTTTTCTCCATATTATTCCTATGATACAATATTCAATCAGATTCTCCGCTGATTTTTGTTAAGCATCCTCAAAAAAAAAAAAGAACCACACGCAGTGATCAAACAACCTCCGTTACATTTTGAAAGGCCGCCCTGTTTGCTTTGAGTTCACACACAACCACCCAAAAGCACAGCATGAGCTTGGTCAGGTTCTTTGAACCAAACGGACAAATGAAATCATTTGTCAGGTTCGTCTAGCAGATATTTAGGTATCCATCAGTCCTGGAGCTGTGTACAATATTCATGATCCGGTACCCGCAGAACCTGATATTAGTTGTGTTTGGCACGATTGGAGGATCTGATTACAACCACAGTTAAAAAAAAAAAAAAGAACGATTATGCAAAATTCACTTTGGAGTCATTTTTAGATTAAAAAAAAAAAAAGAAAAAAAAGAAAACTTTTTTTTTTTTGTATTAAGCAAATTGTTTTTGTCTCTAATCACTTGAATAGCACATTGGAACTTGATGGAAAAATCTGAGGGGTATTTCTGCTGTAGCATTAGCATGCACACACACACACACACACACACACACACACACTTTGAGGGAGCTCTGAGTTTACTTGTTACAGGAATAGTAAAATATGGGACCTTTAAATGAAATTAAATAAAGTAAACACTACAGGAGGACAAACCGTTGTTTAGTTGTCTGAGATAATATCCTTTAAAATGAGCTCATACTGCCAGGACTACTGTATGTATATTGTGGTAGCAGTTAGCCAAATGTTAGCTGAATATGGCTAACTGATTGATTCTGGAGATCTGGGGAAGTAATTGGACAGAATTGAAGAACATTAAATGTAACTACAGTATAAGCAGATAAAATATGTTTTTTTTTTTCTGAATTAAAATATTATTAATGAGTTTATTATTTAGGATCTCTCCTTAGATAGCGGATCAATCGATGTGTTAACGTCTTACACTTCAGCAAATGATCAATTCAGAACTGCCATGTTACGGTTCATTTTAAGTTACATTTAATGTTGTCTGTGAGACAAACTCTTGCTCTCATTTACATTCTATCGGCTATAAATATCCTTTTTCTCACCAGCCTCTCTTTTTTTTCCCCCTCTCACTTCAAGTTAACAAGACCCCCAAAAAAAAAAAAAAAAAAAAGAAAAGTTATTTCTGCCACATTACTGACAAAATCAGAAAGTGTAAAATCCTCAGAGAGGAAGATGTCAGAAATCTTCCAGCTTACAGCTTCATCTCTGACTGGTACAAAGCGCTGACACAGAAGACTCCTTACATGAATGTTTCATAATAAATAAATAAACAAACAAACAAATAAATAAATAAAAGTGTTTAGTTCGGTGGACGTAAAGCAAAGTTTGATGTATTAACATATTCAAATTAGGGGCCGGATTTGTACTCATGAAATATGGAAAATTATTCTATATTAAATAGAATTATGTATAACACTTTATTCCATATTAAATATAACACTTTAACCAGTTTAATGTTCCGTAGTATAATACAGGTATGAATATGAATATGAAAAACTTACACCAGGCTACAATCATTTTTAGTAGACCTTTAACTTTCGCATAACACAAAAATGTGCATGATCTTTTTCATATATTTTATCTGATATCTTTCACAATAAGCATTTTGGGTGCTAACTTGTGTTTGAAGCAAAAGGATGAAGATGTCATGGTTACGATGAAAATTTCAAAAATTAAATTCAAATATATATATAATGGTATTTGGGTGTGTCTGTGTGTATACTGAACACACACACACACACCAATAAACCTTAACATTATCATCACAAAACGTTAACATATTAACATTAATTATCGATTATATACCCGTAATCTATTGACCGGATCATGGACATCCAATTCTCACCCATGCCCGCAGTGACCAAAGGCCAGCCAGTCCAGTCCGATTCCACTGAAAAGCCAGTGCAGGGCAACCCACTTAAAGAAAAGTCAATTCCCCAATAGGAAGGCACCAGAACACCCAGGCCACAACAGCCCACTGTGAACCCAGCAGGCAAAGAGCCCAAGCCCTCCAAACTCCCCATTAGCCCAAACCAATCAAGCACCCATGGCACGCGCCGATACATAGAGGCCCCACCCTGAAATCCACAGCACCCAAAGGATCTGCTGCCAACATCCTGATATCAGGCATCACAGCACACACACCCAGCGTTCTTGTGGAGTCATGTCACGCGAGGACTGAGCAGGCCAGGTGGCACAAACAGAACCTACACAATACTAGGCATAGTGTTTTGCATCATAATGTTACGGCCGATCGGTGTATATCTGGCGATGTGATATAAAATATGTACTGTCGGAGCTAGACGCAAGCCCCTTCTCGTTTCCCTGGGCGAAAAATAAAAACAAAAAGAGAGATGCAGTAGAGAGACATCTGCTTAATGAGCCAGTGTCAGTTTGTCAGGATGAATCGTTCATTTCTGTCATCAAAACGCCATGCAAATGAATGACTTCATAATTTCGCGCTATATAAACAGTCATATGCAGAGCTGTAGTGCTGTTGGTGTGGCTGCTTTTCCCCTCTTAACTGTTCCAAAAAAAAATGTTTCGCTGCTTGTTCATTTTATTAGTGAACATTAACTAGACCCACAGCTGTATTTCTTTGTGCTCCTGAAGGGCTAAGGCCACTTTTAAGGTGGAATGTGTTCTTGTGTGTTACTCAGAGCAGGAGTTCACATTGTGAATCAACCAACACACATTAAATGAAACTACAACAACTTGGAGTGTTTCTTTTGATATTAGTGCTCTTGCATGACACGACATGACATGACATGGAGTGCGGGTTCAGGCAGCACTACACTTATGGTCCTGTGCAAAAGTCTAAGCCTTTTGCATCACGATGTCTGTCTGTCATGGTCCGACCCACTTCAGGATGCCAAATTACTTATCGGATGACGGTGCCAAGACCCACATACAAAACCAGACACGTTATGTCATCGTAAACAACACTTTGTCGTATTAGTAATTGCATTTACAGTATGTCGTTAGGAATTGCCTTGGAACTGTCAATATAGCTCTATTGTTTCACAGCTAACAGCTAGATTCTAATGTTAGGCTGAAGCCCAAATCCCTCTCTAAACTCTGATCAAGGGCATCAAACAAAGGATTTTACTCCCTCCATAGCACACTAGCTTCTCATTTACGGCTATTTGGGATTCAGCACCGGAACAGTTAGTTAACTATTAATTCGAAAGCTTGAAAGTTAACGTTTCCTGTACATCATTCTATGACAAGTAAATCATAGCGTATTCCCATAGCATCGTCTCATTCACAACAGACGCACTAAATGAGCTAATGCTAGTAAACGCCACCAAGTCCACATACAGTATTTGTACGCGGTCTCAGATAATCGCATTATGAAAACAAATCGAACTTATGCAAATGAATCTCCTTATAACCTTCTTCATCCATTTTCACATCCAGTTTCTCTTTTGAATGAGTTACGATGACCACGACGATGATGAACTGCATGGTCGTTCTTAGGTAACTCTGTCATCTGTGTGCTGAAGCATCAGGTTGATCTTTGTTAGCTTTTTGGCTCCAAATTACACCCCGAACGTACAGTAATTATCAACGAAAATGCTTCCCATGATGCAGAACGGTTCTTATCCCGTCTGCTGTTGTGACCGACGTCATGGCAGTCACGTGTCTCCAAAAGGTCTACAGGGTGGGTGAGAAGTAACGAGGCATTTAAAATCACAATGTACAATTCGTTTCAATAGGTTTGTACTGTATTAGAAATACAGTATGGACTTTGTTACCAATTCTTAATGCCTAGTTACTTTCCACGCACCCTGTAAACACTGGTTTGTCTGGGGTCCTGACGACACTGAGATGAGGTAGACCTGTCTTCATTCTCCGCCATCGATAGTGATGATAAGCTACTGTAGATGGCCATATGATTCTTAATCAGATCTTATTTAGATGCATGAAATCTACAGATCTGTCATTCTGAATCAGGCATTCACAGTCTTTAATGGTTGGCAATCACATCAGATCTCACTTTCCCCTCCAGCACGTCCAGAGTGAAAATCTCAGAGACTGTAGTTAACAAACTTCAGCCTTGGTGTTTGAATTACCTGACATAAAATTATTAGTTTGAAGAGAAAAGTCAATTCACTTTTGTAGAGGAAGTATTTTGCCTTTCTAAACGCTCAATCTGATTTAACAGAGCGAGAGAGAGGAAAAAAAAAAAAGAAGAAGAAGAAGGGAGTAAATGTCTAGTTTTATTTCCGTTTGTCTTCAAGTGTCTGTTTACGTCCTGATCGATCTGCTTGTGTAATCATGAACGGATATGGGAAAATAAATCGGATGTTTGGATGTTTGCAATGTAATGTAAGATCCTGCATATTGTGTTTCGAGTGAGCAGATCATATGATACGAAGCCCTCTTGAGAATTCCCCGAGAGCCGGGGTTGGGTGCTCGATTCGTGTAAAGCCTGTGCTTAATACTGTGTGCTACTGGATTTCATATACTGTACTTCTGATAAGCTTCTGGTAAATGGGAATGGAAATTGAAAACTCACATATCAAAGAAAAAAGTCTTCACTTAATGACGGCCAGCTTCAGTATATTTAATATGTAGAGAGCTTAGCGGGATTTCTGGAAATGCCAAATGATGTGCAAACGCCGTATATTACCAAGTATCCCAGTTACCTTGTTCATGGCTCGATTCAGGTCGCTGAAATGTAACGAACGGTAGGTGAAACTAAAAAAACAATCATTGCAATTGATCAATGCCTGGAAAGTTAGTTTGAGTCACTGTGTGTCATGCTGGTTGAGGAAAATAATCAACAACAGGGTGGAATAGTGAAGCGGAGTTTACTGGTTGTACAGTACGTTATTCTTCTATAGTCATATGCAATCAAATAAAATCTCTGTGAAACAATTAATTTCCTGATATAGAAATACATAGTGCTGTGCAAAAGTATTGACCCCCCCCCCCCCTCCCCATTTCTTAATTTTAAATTGTGTAGATTAAATAAAGGAAATAGGAACGAAAGTTTTTACTGTGAGATACTATGTAACAACATCAGCAGCGACCTCATTTCCCCGCTCGTCTGGTCCAAACACTCAGCATCTGCCGATCATCTGTCATCATCCGCACATTATGAAGTGATGAGAAAAGGGAACGCTCACAGCAGGTAGTTAGAAAGAAAGAAAGAAAGAAAGAAAGAAAGAGAAAGAAAGAAAGAAAGAAAGAAAGAAAACAAAACAACAAAAAGATAAATCCACCAACTATAAACCAAGGTTCAAAACAGTGCATTTAATAAAAGTCAATCATTTGCTCTGCTTTCAGGGTGTTTACACACTCGGCCTGCCTGAATGCTAATCAGATTTCATGATTGATAGACACCACCGGTCTGTTTGTAATCATTTTGAAGGCTTTCAGTCGGGGCTGCTCGCTTATCCATGGAGATAATTCAAGATCATTCTCCGTCATTTTTTCTTTTCAGATAAAGCATTTCAGACGACATTCTGTCTCCTTAAAAGACCTCGAGATCTACTTTCTGAAACCTGAAACAGGGACTAAAATCAAGGAAGTTGAATCAATCAATCATGTTATTCGACGTTGAGATCCTGAGAATGGATCGTTTTTCACATACCGTAACCTTAGACTACTGCTTTAAGTGGACTGATCATCTAAAAACAGCCTTTATACTTCAGCATTATCAGTTTACAAAAGAATTATAAATAAGTCAAATAAAAATCAGTAAGAACAGGTATGGTGATTTATGATTATAGACACGGAAAGTGGAAAGTGTTTCCCTTCATTCTTTGTTCAGGCAAACAATGGAACGGCCAAAACATGGTGTTGGTGCTAAAAAGCGTCTCATCTCGGCGTAGTGTCCGTAACTTCAAAATTTGTAAAAAAATCTTTTAGTGATCTAAGTTCATTCAGATAAAATGGCCAAATTAGATTTCACAAGGAAAGATACAGTATAAGCTCTAAAATGCTAAATTGTTAAGATATTGCAACATGAATTTGACGTGGTTACGGACACTACAGATTTTTTTGGGGGGAAAAGATCCATAACGGAATCCATGCACGGAGTGCTTTAATTTAAACAACAGTTTTTTTTTTTACAGGTCATATGCTTCTAGAAGCTTGAACCATTTATAGCATCATAGTCAAAGAAATATACAGTAAATAATTTGAGTTTTTAGTTATTACTGTTTGAAGCGAGACAGTATAACATACCATTTTTGGTGCAGATTAAAATAATCTCTCCGAAACGGCTGAAGTTAGCAGCGTGGAATTTTTAGGGAAGCAAAATTGGTCACTTCCATGTTGCAATTTTTTGGCACACACATAGGGAAGTGGCGGTTAAGGCTGTAGGTTACGGTTTATTGATTGAAAGGTTGGAGTTCGAGCCCCAGCACTGCCAAGTTGCCACTGTGGAGCCCGTGAGCAAGGCTCTTAACCCTGTCTGCTCCGTATGGGTGCTGTATCCTGGCTGACCCTGCGCTCTGACCCCCAGCTCCCTAACTGAGGTACTGTACGCAAACAAATCATTTCACTGTGCTTTTCTTTTGATTTTTTTTCCCCTTCTTTTGATTGTGTAAAGTTGCTTTGCGACGATGCCAATTGTTAAAGGTGCTATACAAATAAAATGGAATTGAATTGAATTGAATTATGGTACATCTGAAAAATAACAATTATTATTTGTATCAATTATATCAATTATTATTATCAATTATTAAAAATGTATTGCATAAAAATCAAATCAAAAATCAACACTAGTACTGCGTTTCGTCGGAAAGCAAGGCGTACCTATAGTAGAATACCCAAGGACTCTTTATCTACGTTTATCTACATCCATCTCTATGGATTATATAGATGTCGTATGAGACTGAAATAAAGGCAGCGGTTGGACCTCTTGAGTGGTGCAACAAAATCAAACGTTTTCGGATGTCATAATAGGTCATTGCCTCTCTCATGTATGTCATGTATGAGGAATTGGACGGACAGCGCTTTTTGTTTTTCCCCAAGTCTGATTCACTGTCCTTTGTCCTAACTAGATCCAGTTGTTTGACACGGGAATCGACTAAATATAAAATTAGTAGAGGAGAAACTAAATTGCAGAACGAGTTGAACGGTCACAGTTTGCATTTTTATTATTGGCGTGTTGTCTGTACATATATTTAGTATTTTGTATTTATAAACACAGTTCTCACTGTCAAGGCTGTACCAGGGCAGTGCAATGATCCTGCACTCCTAAAAAATCTACTCAGCCAAGGATTTTTTTTTTTTGTTTTTTTTTTTGTTTGTTCAAAACGACTCTTTCTATTTATTGACATATACCAATTGTCGAGATGTTTAGCCCCATGGCTGTTTTGCCCCTTTATGTATGTGTATGTGTGTGTGTGTGTGTGTGTGTGTGTGTGTGTGTGTGTGTGTGTGTGTGTGTGTGTGTGTGTGTGTGTGTGTGTGTGTGTTTTTCCCTGCACAGGCCATCATCTCAGATTTAGCTCGTGCTCTGCTTGCTTTTTATCCGAAGGGCAAATTGGTGGAATCGTGCTTGATCTGTACTGGTTAAAGCCAAGTCCTTCTTCCTTCCCCGAGGGAGAGCTTTCATGGAAATGCCGTGCTAGATTGGCATCACGAAGGCACACACATGCACTATATATATATATATATATATATATATATATATATATATATTTACTGCTGCACCAGGGGCAGATGCACATGCTGTGATATTCCATTTCCGATTGCATTTGTCTACTGAAACATAAAGTAAGGAATATATGTAAAAAAAAAAAAAGAAAAAAAAAAGAAGTGTTTAAAACAGTGTGCTCTATTAGCCTGGCATCCATTTTCCAAAGCATGAAGAGGGATCTCAAATGGCTGGATCAAGCCTTCGAAAATCGCTCTCTTGTTTCTGCATGCTGATCAGCACCTTTAAGACCTTTAACATCACGGCTTTGATGTTGTTTCGGAGCATCTTTTATTTAGCACGTACTTCAGCTCATCAGAAAGCGAGCAGTTCATGCGAGTCAAATTACTGTTAGATTCGGATGCACACCCAAGCCGTGCGCGGTAATGAAATTTAATCATAGATGACCCAAATGGACTCGTTTGTACAGTACTCGTAGAACCTGACACGGCCTCGAGCTCCGGGTGGAGAAGTAGTTCATCCTCTGCTATCCTCCGCACTTGTACACCAATATTAATTCTGCGAATAATAAACCTGCTGGGAATCTTCAGTGCCTCGCTGCAGGAGGCCGACCTTTATCCCGCTTCATGTTCATGGTTTTCCTGGACCTCAGACTTATGCTCCTTTTTTCCCCCCCTTTTTTTTTTTTAATCTCTAACAAAACAATCTGCCAGACATGACAATTTGGGAATGCCAATTATCCTAACCTGCATGTCTTTGGATGGTGGGAGGAAACCGGAGAACCCATCGAGCATGGGGACGGCATGCAAACTCCGCACACACACACACACACACACACACACACACACACACACACCCAAGGCAGGAATCGAACCCCAACCCTGGTGGTACAAGGCGGCTAATAGAAATAATTTAAAAAAATGTATTACAGTTTGCAGACAGGTTTTATACCAACATAATTGTTTCATTGTTAACAGAATGCATTATAAATGGAGTTTATAACACTTTGGAGTTCCTAAATAAGATTATAGCAAATAATATACAGTACTATGTGTAGATTATTAATAGGCATTCCTTATACAGTAAGTGTTAATGTATCTGTGCAGCCGACACCAAGGTCCAGGTTCGATTCTTCACGCCTCGGGTCTGCCTGCATGTTCTCCTCATGCATGGTGGGTTTCCTCCGGGTACTCCAGGGTTCCTCCCACAGTCAAAATACATGCAGATTAGACTAACTGGCATTAAATAAATGACTTTTAGAACTTTTATGAGATTTTTGACGTTTATAAGAAATGCTCACAAGAACTCATTACCAGCTTACACAAAAAAAATAAAAATAAAATCTAAGCACAGTTATAATGATTTATGAACATAATGAATATGAGCGACATTACGTCGTGTGCACATTTCGTGCAGATGCCGTGGAAGCCATGTGAGCTCTGCACTCTGAAAAGTGGCTGAGAGATGTTTGCACAGGAGCTTGTTTAATCAACGGATGAGCGATCACAGAACAGCTGGAATGCTTGTCTTTAGTTGTGCGCTGTGCGTTGGCGTGTGCCGCGAGGTTGTCGTCGCGTTATGCTCACGTGGCGAAAAAGTGAAGGACGCGTTCATTTTGTTTTAGGGATCGTTAAAATTCGAGATAATTTCTGCAGTCAAATTGGACCTAAGGGTTCTGATGTTATGTATAAAAATTTGATGAATGTACTACTAGTTTTAGCGCTTCGATACGCTTGCCGATCAGGAGAGAAACAAGCTCACATACAGTACACACAACGGTGGGGTGTCGAAAAAGTTTTCTGGATTATTCACATAGCAAAGGAAGTATAAAGGACTTAAACCAACACCCTGTGTAAACACAATGTAAATACATGGTCTTATCACCGCCTCCATGTCAGGCACGAGGGGCGGCATGCGATACTATGACATTTACATGTTCAACATACTAAGTCGAACCACAGGAGGTAATACTACAGTATATACTGTACTACTAGGAATGAGGAGAAACCTGAAAGGAACTTGAAGAAGTGGAGGAGCATTTTAAGGTTAATATAGTAAAATGAAAATATTCCAAGGTGGAGTTCAAAGGGCTACATTAAACCTTCATAAGCTTTCTATAAGGCCCATTTTATGCTCTACTAAAAAGCAAATCATTATTTTCTTCCTAAAAACATCCAGATACTTGCTTGACTGTAATGTCTCTTAAAACCGTAACAATTTACTAAAAAGCAGTGTTTATAATGCTTCTTAGCCCTTACATAAAGTAAACCTGCATCATATAAATAGTTTTCACTAAACTAGCATATACAGTAAACTACTGTAGCATAACCCTGCATAAACAGATTCAATCAAGGCTTTCTTAAAATGTAAAAAAAAAAAAGAAAAAAGAACAGCCTTCATAAAGCTACATAAAGCCTACATAAGCCCTGATGCAAAGCTACATAGACACTTACCAACAAAAATATCTGGTTTGGTCAATTTTTACGTTAAGTGTATGTACAGTAAGTGATATATTTTACATTAACACAGGGTTGCATTAGGACTCATTCCAGGCTGAATTACTCTACGTTGGAACATCGTGACACCAGACATTATAGCTTAAGGGACTTTGGTTATGTCACTGGACCAAAAGAAATATGCACCTCTGTACAGTATGCTTACAATTATATATCATCCTGGAAACAAAACTTCATAACCATTCATAACCCTTTCATTAGATTGTCAAGAGTTAATCATAAAAATCTTGATGTCTTGAATCCTGAAATCTGTCATCTTGATGTTATACTTGATTTAAGCCATTTATTACTATCGGGACCTATTGTAATAAATCATAGTTATCATAAAGCGATTATATAGATGTCATACAGTATAAGACTGTGAACATCCTCATAGGTAAAGCAGTCTTCATGTAGGTGTTATGTAGCCATATGAATACCAGGCATGAGTATTAGTTATTATATACTGTGAGTGCTAACATGAGGTCACATGCTCTAGAAGTCATATCGCTTTTGTCAGGATAATGTCTCACACTGCAGTCTTGCACAAGTCCTGTAATTAGAAATGCTCTGAATTATTTTTTTTTTCAAAATTTGCAAAAAAAATTGTTTATGTGGGGGAAAAAAAAAAAGTCCTAGCATGGTATGATTAATCTGTTCATACGCTGAAGGCTTTGGTCTTTTTATCATCTCTGGATGCTGAGAAGTATTAATATCACTCGTAAATTTAATACACACTGCCTGAGGTTCGAGTTCTCCCATCATCATCTTAGACGATCTGTTTATCCTTGCCAAACCGGGGCTGGAAGTTAATAAATGTTTATATCCTCCATTATGGGCTTTTTCTATAGCTGATCATTAGCATATGTTAATTTGGGCGACATATAATGGTGGTAGTTTAGAACATTTTGTTATTATGTAAAGCAATGGAGAATTTCTGTGCACAGACATGCAAAGGGGGCGGGGGGGGGGGGGGGGGGGGGGGGGGGGAGAGAAGGGACATTTCAGGAACCATGCACAGAATGATTTAATCACAATTTGTTAAAGAACAAACCATTTTACAACTGTAATGTTAGGCAAGAATTTGTGTTAAATGAAAGTTCTTTGCCATCCTACAGTGGAATTGTAGAGGGATTCTGAAGAATCCTCCCTGGTGGGGAGGTTTAGTGTCCTGGCGTTGTGTTAGACATACAGTAGCAACAACATTATCTATGGACAGTTTATTTATTCATTCATCTTCAGTACCTGCTTTGTCCTCATCCAGGTTGCAGTGGGATCCAGAGGCAGGGGGACCTCTAGAGATTCTGGGCCTCTTTAAAGCCTAACATACCCGTCCCCGAACCTTGATCATTCCAACACTGTTCAACTGCCATATCATTTTTACAGTAGTTGCCTCCGGTCACTCAGGGGCCAGGGATTCAGCACAAGGTCTTCTGAAAACACTGAGTCTGAGATGAGAAACACCATGGGTTGGGTGCAAGACCATTGAACGTCACAATGCACATACTCATGAACACATATGAATGACATGCTTTCAGGAGATGAAAGGATTCCAGTGAACCTTGAGAGCCTAACCCAAAAGATGCAAATGATTAACAAGGAATTATGAGGCATGAGGTAGCAATGCTGATTGTTACAAGATAAAACCTATTCCAGTCAAAGGTTTGGACACGCCTTCTACTGTAATTCCTTGTTTTTTTCTGTTTTTTATTTTTTTTTATTTTTTGAAGGCATCCAAAATATGCAGTAATCTATTTGAACAGTTGCTATTGAGATGTGTCTGCTACTTATGTTCTTTAAACCCTTCATAACGGCTGTAATCTGAGGCGCTGTATGTTAATTGGTGATTTCTGAGGCTGGTGACTCTAAATGAAGTTCTCCTCTGCAGCAGTGGTTAGTTTTGGTCTTGCTTTCCTGGGAACGTCTTCATGAGAGTCATTTTCATCATGGTGGGTTTTGCAAATGCACTAGACAATACTGTTCATGCAAGTACTGTTCCACAACAGCTGACCTCCTTGTCTTGTGTTTGTATTCCTTGATTACCTTATGCCATATGTGTTATTTCAAAGTTCTGAAAAAAAAAATCCAATCTTGTTCTACAGTAGAATAAATCCAAACTGAGCTCCCCAGGCAGAACTGTGGCTGTCATTCCATCATTATGTTTCAACCAAATTTTCCCCACCCCCTCCCTTTCCTGTACATGGGTCAGGTAATGATGGCTTTCCTCCCAAACACCATTGAAAACTCGGCTTGTTGGAACATTGTTCCTGTTGAAATAGTTAAAGGAAAACTTTGACCTGCTTTCCTGTGAAGCTCTCTCTTTCTCTAGCTGTCAGATTCCACTGTCTACACACCATCCAGTCTTCACCAAAGCACTTGGCAAGCAGTGCAGCACTGTCATTCAGAATTACCTCCTTGACTGACAGGCAACAGGACAATCCAGAGCATGATCGATAGCCAGCCAATGTGGGCCTCAATACCAGTTTCGTTAAACATAAAAGGGCAAGACCGAGGAAACACATTTCCTTCAAGTTTCATGTTTGCCAAAGGACTGCCATTGCTCATTGCAAACCCAATTAATGAAATCACGGCAGGTGAGGTGGACAGGGGTATCAAGCCTAAACTAAAACGATTGCAAAGAATTTCCTGGCGTAGGCTCGGTATTTACAGTTCCATGGCACCAACATAAACAGTTGTCTCTTGATACAGGAAACATGCTGAGTATAATTGTTGAATAACTCGACAGCTCTTCCGAAGCCCATTCTCAGCCATAGACCCGTGAGACCCCTTGTCATGCAGCCCGCTCACTGCTTAGCAGGATCTGTAGGAAGCCGGTGTACTTGATATGCCAATGGGGATGTGGCAAGCAACAAAACAGTACTGAAAAGAGAGAGAGAGAGAAAAAAAAAAAAGACATAGCAGTGCGGGCTTCAGTGCAAGACCAGGGTTTGATTTCAATCTTCAATTACAGGAGCTGCTGCATCTATGAAGTCTGTATGCTCTCAAAGCTGTGTCGCTTCTCATTTTTACGGACCACTGGTTTCTGTTGCTTTCGGTAATCGCTGTCTGATACACTTCCGGTCACACAGTGGGAGCGGCCAGAGACTTGAAAGAAAAAAAAATCCCTTTGTTGTTAGTGAAACGATTTTGTGAAGCTTGGCTTGGCTCTGGCTTGCTCTAGTAGAGATTAGCTGTGGGAGAACTAACACATTGCGCAGAGCCATTAAAGTCCCAGTGAAGTCCTGATTGTGACAGAAAGGATGGCTGAACATCTCTTGGATCTGTGACTCCACAGGGTCCAGTCCATCCTGCCAGATTTCATGTCCAAGCGTGGATCTGTTATGGATAACGCAGTCTTATCAGAGTTTTTGGGGACTTTGAAGCAGTCTGATTGCAGTTTTGGAAAACTTTTGATTTAATTCTTAATGCTCCAATGTCACAGAAATGCCCTCCTTATGTCAGTTTCTGATTTGGCTCCACTTTAGACATACATACTGTTCTCATCTGTATTCTTAGTGCTAGTGCTAGCATCATTGACATAACCTAGGAAGGACATTGTGCCTGGTTCTGGACCATGTTATCACTTTGCATTATACAACAACACTGTTTAATCCTTAATTCTGACTGGAGAGGGATGTGATAATTACCTTTACTACTTATGCAAGTTCAAAATATTAGCAGGCGTAATCAGGGCAAAACTTTGATGTCAAACATTACTCTAAAAAATGTTTTACATGGACTTAAAAAAAAAAAAAAATTTCACAGATATAGCAAAATCGTATCATAAAAAGCTAATCTATGCACAAGGAACAGTTATGAACAGTCAGGTCTCGAATTTGATGCGTTGGAAGCTGGAAAAATGGGCCAAGAAGAGGATCTGAATGGCTGATAAGGGTCAAATTGTGATGTCCACAAAAATAGATCAGAGCATCTTCAAAATAGCAATGTATCAACAGTATATCAAAAGTGGTCCTAGGAAGGACAACCGGTTGCGCTGGGGACAGGTTCATGAACCGACAAGGCTCGCTGATGGAGGCAGGCTCATCTGGTCCGATCCCACAAAAAAGCTATTGTAGCACGATTTTCTGCAAAAACGAATGCTGGCTCTGATAGGAAGGTGTTATTAAACACAATGCATTGCAGACCACCAGGGTACTCTTGCTAACCTGTGTCCACCACCAGAAGCTCTTACAATGGACAAGTGAGCATTATAACTGGACCAATGGTTGACTGACCAGCAGTTCAATGGTTCAGGTCTGATAAATCATGTTTGCTTTTATGTCATGTGGATGGCCGGGTATATGTGCATTACTTACTAGAGGATGATATGGCAGGATGGAGTACAATAAGAAGGCGAATGGTGGAGGCAGTGTTTTGCTCTGGGCAGTGTTCTGCTAGGAAACCTGCCATTGATGTGGATGTTACTTTGAGAACATTCTAAACACTGATGTTGACCAAGTACACCTCTTCCTGGAAACAGTGGTCCCTGATGGTAGTGGCTTCATTCAGCAGGATAATGTGCTTTACCAGGCTGCAGGAGTTGTTTAGGAATGGTTTGAGGAACATAGAAAAGTGTTCAAGGTGTTAACTTGGCCCCCAAATACACTATATCTCAAGCCAATACAAGTATCTGTAGGATGCAAATGTTGTCGAGGATCCCGTGGTCTTTTGAAGTCCAAACCCTGATAACGTCAGAGCTGTTTTGGCAGCACAAAATGGGTTGAGCCAAAGAGGGGCTAGGATAGCCATAGAAATGACTGTGGTTTATTTACAATTTATAATTTGAAAAATGAATAAGTACATTAAAAAACAAACCGTTTGTTTATAGACTAAAAACGTAAAGCCAACACTGGTGATCTGATTCATCCCATAAGCACAGAACGTCTGACCTTACTTTCATATCCTGTTCGACACCTTACCTGTACCTGTTAGAGTACCTTTTTTGTAGCATTAACAATATGATAATGAATAGTTTCTCATAAACTTCATGACTTTTCCCACTCTATTTCCTGTTATTATTGCAATAAATGTGCTGGTTGAGGCACAAATTCTGACTCTGCACACTCTTATCTCTATACGATTCTCATTTATATAAAATTTGGTGTACAGAACGGAATGCTGTTGCTACCATCTTTGTTATACAAAGCTGTGTGTGCAGTGCGCGGCTTGTGTGAAAGCCCTGGCCGGTGTTAAATTTTATATTCACAGGTGTGTTTACTTTTGAGTGGCTTGAGAACCTTACATCTGCTGTAATGTATGAGCTGAATATCCGGAGTTGTATTTAACTAGGAATGGCACTGTAACAGTTGCGGAGGGTGCGTTGTGTATTTGTGCTTGCGTCTGCACTGTATGTGTGTCAGGAATGTTGCAATAGTAATGAAACTGTTGTCAGTGGCTCATTATTGGGAAGACCTAAATTTCAGAGCACCCTCACCGAGAATTCAGCAGCAGCAAAAACAAAATTAGAATCTTTGGCACTAATATGGAGACATGCACGATATTAGACAGGTGGATTTAAAGTTATGGCTTATTGATTGTTCAAAACAAGGGACATGCAAGTCAAAGTGGGACTTTAATTATACACAATAACACTCCATAAACTCCCTTTATTTCAGAATATAAACTTCCTTTATTTCTCTATTTACTGTAATCTGCTGCTACATTAAAGCCATGATTAGAGGGTCTACTTCGCATCTGAAATGCTGCCCTTCCATGAACTCCTTTAATGCCCCAAGTTTATGGAAATGGCTGGAACCGAGCTCAGGACGGTACAGGGAGGCGGCAATAACTCCCATCAGAGTTCCTGTATCCGTAAGTGGTGTTGGTTAATGATTGTGTGTACTACAGTTCACACAGACAGATGCATCTCTTTCTTCTGCAAGTTTTCAACAAGCTATCCATCAGTTTTCAAGAATCAAGCGTTCCATTCGCTGAATGTTCACGGGAATGACTGCGGTGGGTTCGGACCCACGTGGCCTTCCTGTAGCTAAGAGTCTCATCACCATGCCATGCTTGAAGTCTTCTGTAAATCGCAATGCTTTGACATCTTCATTAAAAGTCCCAGTTTGACTTGAACACCCCTCATAGCTACACACGTGGACAACATTGTTGGTACCCTTCAGTCAATGAAAGAAAAACTCACAATGGTCACAGAAATAACTTTAATCTGACAAAAGTAATAATTTTTAAAAATTCTATCAATGTTAACCAATGAAAGTCAGACATTGCTTTTCAACCATGCTTCAACAGAATTATTAAAAACAATAAACTCATGGAACAGGCCTGGACAAAAATGATGGTACCCCTAGAAAATACTGAAAATAATGTGACCAAAGGGACATGTTAATTCAAGGTGTGTCCACTAATTAGCATCACAGGTGTCTACAATCTTGTAATCAGTCAGTGGGCCTATATATAGGGCTCCAGGTAGTCACTGTGTTGTTTGGTGACATGGTATGTACCACACTCAACATGGACCAGAGGAAGCGAAGGAAAGAGTTGTCTCAGGAGATTCGAAAGAAAATTATAGACAAGCATGTTAAAGGTAAAGGCTATAAGACCATTTCCAAGCAGCTAGATGTTCCTGTGACTACAGTTGCACATATTATTCAGAAATTTAAGATCCATGGGACTGTAGCCAACCTCCCTGGACGTGGCCGCAGGAGGAAAATTGATGACAAATCAAAGAGACGGATAATCCGAATGGTAACAAAAGAGCCCAGAAAGACTTCTAAAGAGATCCAAGGTGAACTTTATGCTCAAGGAACATCAGTGTCAGATCGCACCATCCGTCGTTGTTTGAGCCAAAGTGGACTACATGGGAGACGACCAAGGAGGACACCATTGTTGAAAACAAATCATAAAAAAGCCAGACTGGAATATGCCAAACTACATGTTGACAAGCCACAAAGCTTCTGGGAGAATGTCCTATGGACAGATGAGACAAAAATGGAACTTTTTGCCAAGGCACATCAGCTCTATGTTCACAGACGGAAAAATGAAGCATATGAAGAAAAGAACACTGTCCCTACTGTGAAACATGGAGGAGGCTCTGTTATGTTCTGGGGCTGCTTTGCTGCATCTGGCACAGGGTGTCTTGAATCTGTGCAGGGTACAATGAAATCTCAAGGCTATCAAGGGATTCTAGAGAGAAATGTGCCGGCCAGTGTCAGAAAGCTGGGTCTCAGTCGCAGGTCATGGGTCTTGCAACAGGACAATGACCTAAAACACCCAAGAATGGCTAAGAGGAAAACATTGGACTATTCTAAAGTGGCCTTCTATGAGCCCTGACCTCAATCCTATTGAGCATCTTTGGAAGAAGCTGAAACATGCCGTCTGGAAAAGGCGCCCTTCAAACCGGAAACAACTGGAGCAGCTTGCTCATGAGGAGTGGGCCAAAATACCTGCAGAGAGGTGCAGAAGTCTCATTGACAGTTACAGGAATCGTTTGATTGCAGTGATTGCCTCAAAAGGTTGTGCAACAAACTATTAAGTTAGGGGTACCATCATTTTTGTCCAGGCCTGTTCCATGAGTTTATTTTTTTTTGATAATTAGGTTGAAGCATGGTTGAAAAGCAATGTCTGACTTTCATTGGTTAACATTCATAGAATTCTTATTTATTATGACTTTTGTCAGATTAAAGTTATTTCTGTGACCATTGTGAGTTTTTCTTTCATTGACCGAAGGGTACCAACAATTTTGTCCACGTGTGTATATAGTGATCTGGGATGTAATAAATTGCTAAGAGACATTAACAACATAACATAACTCTGAAAGGGTAGACATTTTAGTCACAATAACATCGCTAGCATGAATTACTCTATGCTTCCATGTATCCTATTGTTAGCATGAATAACAGGCATAATACTGATTATATAATTATATAATTATTGAATTTTGGCAACTAAACATATATATTGTATATTAACTAAACATATATAAATACTACAATTAAACTTGGGAAAACCGACACACAGCTTGTTCACTATTAAAATAACTGTAGACATGTCGTTAGCCTAATCTAAGCTAATATTGCTAAAAGATTCCATGCTGTCATTTTACTGGATATACAGCTAAGGGTTCGTCCCACTGATAAAAAAAAAAAAAAAAAACATCAGAACACCATATGGAATGCAAACATTTTCTGCAGATACTAAGAAAAGCCTGCGTGTAGATAAACTTACACTGTAATTACACTTAGCATCAGCCACTAACCATTCTGTCACATCGCGTCAACTGATAAACATGAACACTGAGTGAAATCAGAGCCGCAGAAAAACATAATAAATATAACAGGATTGAGACTAGGAAATCTAGGCAGCATGAGAGTGTGTGTGTGTGTGCCTATGTGTAAATTTGTGTGTGTGTATGTACAAGACATAAAAAAAAATATGTATATATATATATATATATATATATATATATATATATTTATATATATATATTTATATATATATATTTATATATATACCCACTTCTATAGCATGAGTCTATAATCCAAATATATATATATATATATATATATATATATATATATATATATATATATATATATATATATATATATATTTGGATTATAGACTCATGCTATAGAAGTGGGTTGTTTATGTCATGCCAAGTTTTATTGTCAGTGATTATTGCCTCGCTAAGCTATGAGGGATGAGACCTTTAATGGGTTTTGCACTTGCCATTTCAACCTACTGTACCAGTCGTAACATTTGTGAAGCCATGTGCTTCCTCATAAAGCCTGAACAGGGGGTCGTACCCCACCGGTAACGAGGCTTGGTAAGAACAGATGAATGAAACCGCAAGGAAATAAATCAGGAGTGAGGTGGAGGAGGAGGGGAATGTGGTACCAGTATGTGGAAAGCATGCTGTGTAATTATTTTTCCTCAGTTGTTCTTCATTATCATTGGGTTGCAGATGACGGAAAGGGCAGCAAGCGAGGGCAATAACAATATTTTCTTGCAATTGCTGATGTAAGATGTCTGGATTTCTGCCTTTGTAACATTTGAATTTGATTGTATTACTGATTTATATCACTCCAGTTTGATTCTTTTACTTGGAAATCATTGTCATGATTTTCACTGTCAATTTTGTAACAGTTAAAGGAACTGAAGGTTTCATTCTAAGTAATAGGGTAATGTTGGTGAAAGGTTTGGTTGTGATAAATCATGCACCGGGGAAAAAAAAAAAAAGAATATATATTCATGTATCAAAATAAGATGAGAATTTCAACTCGAGTAAAATATGTTTTGGGTTAAACTACCTAAATATAATAATAATAATAATAATAATAATAATAATAATAATAATAATATACAACATTATATATATTTTTTATTATTTAATTTATTTATAGTAATAAATATTTTAAACTATTCATTTTTAAGAAATAGCCATACTATACAGGAAATGAAGACGTATGTGCACATGGAAATAAAGATATATTAAGTATAATATACACTGATCAGCCATAACATTAAAACCATTAACATTAAACCAAATTTCACGTTTGTGAAGGTGGTGTAGGCGAGGCATAGGCGCAGAGGTGAAGGCGGTTTTAGATGTTTAATAATGAAAACAGAACATAAACCAACAAACTCTAATCATGCAGCTATTAAATAACAAAACTGTGAAACTGTGACAAAAAAAAAAAAAAACAGCTTTACCAATAGTAGACCAACAGAGAAACAACAATTCAACACAACAGATGCAAGACAAAGAAAACAGAACTTAAACAGGCTATTTATAATCAAACTAATGAGCCATCTCGGTTCAGGTGAGTGTCCCCATCACCTGACCGAAGTGCATCCTGGGAAATGAAGTTTACTAAACAAAAACTACACAAAAACGCAAAAGAATCTTTGGGCGCCCTCAAAGGCGCCCTCAAAGTGTTAACCCTGACACCAACCTAGGTTTTTACAGTCCAGTGGTACGACCATGGCAGTTCCGACTGGTCCCTCGGAGAGCGGCTCCAGAGGCCCTGTTGGTGTGTGCTGTGGTGTCGTTGTGGTGCTGTGGGTTGTGGGGTGGAGCCTCCATGGATCAGACTACTTTATCGGGTGCATCCCATGGGTGAATAGATTGGGTGTTCTGGTGTTGGATCAAATAGGCTGGTCTTTGGTCCACGTGGCCATGGATGAGCCTTTGGTGCCCATGATCTTGTCACCAGTTTGCTGCTCAATGTGGTTCAGTTCACCTGGCAGAGGTGTTAATGTGTTAATCGCTCCACATTGGTGCATACCTTATGTTTGTCTTTGTAGATTACAAGATTTTTATTGCATTATCTTGCCAATTCTATTTCTTTCATAGTTTAAAATATGTAACTATGTATTCATAAATGTAACTATTCATAAATGTACACGCACTGTGAAATGTAGATTGGCATGGAGCTAAATCTCCTTAACGCGAGTACATTTCTGTTTCATATTAATGCTTCGTCAATTTCCATAGAAATTTATTTTTATTCCTGTGCAACATATCAGGTCATAAATAAATAAATAAATAAATAAATACAATGAGCTTGTCATCACACACACACACACACACACACAAAAAAAAAAAATCCCTCTTAGCAATTATGCTCCTTTCCCTTTCCGATCATGTCCTCTTCGCTCAGGGGTTTAGTCATGCAGTCGGTATTTCAGCCGCATTTTTCAGCTGCCAGTCTTCCACAGCATCAGGTAATGAGCTATAATTAAAGTGTGACTAATTTCAGCACATTACTCGCCCAGCATTCGCGTTAGACGACTGCTCCGAGAATATAAAGGACCGCTGCTGAAACACCTTCGTTCAACTTTGTTTTATTAACACAGCTCAGGTTCTACATCAAGGGCATGCCAGATCGGCGAGAAAAACGGATCTGAGATGTAAAGTGTTTAAATTAACTGGCAAAAAAGTAAACCGTAGCTATTGCTGTGTCTGGGAACTCTGTTAGTATGTGTGTTCCTGTACTGTAACCCTTTATTTAAAGGCCGTGTTCATAAGGCTACATATGATGGGGTCTATCTATCTTCTGAAATGTTAACCAAAAGGGTCCATTTCTTCAGCAACAGTGTGCTATGTTCAGAACGCTACTGTACATAAAAACCTACTGTATGTAATCCCGTAATGACAAAACTGATTCAAACCTAAACAAATATTTATAATGGCTAATTTCAAGAGTTTTGAAGATAAGATTGCCTTCATATCTGGTTGTCATCTGACGTCTGAACGTCGTGACGTCTGATGCTGTAGCTCAGGGTACTTGAGGTAGGTCAAGTGATGGTAATCGTGATGTCAAAAATCATAACGAAAATATTTCTGTAAATAATGTATGTATTGGTCATTACACTGGCATGTAACTATGGCATGGCATAGGTTTATAAACATTCAAAAGTATCTATCATACAATGCGGCTTTCTGAATAAGACTCGCATATTGGTTTATGAAGGTTTATGTGATTTTCATGCAGCCATATGAAAACCCTCTTTATAATATAATAAACAAACAAAAATTTGACTTTACTTGCCATAAGGTTCTAATGTACTGTACAGCACGGGAAGTGTCGTAGCAGGTCCTGGTTCAGGTGTTACTGTACAGTATGTCACCTTGACAGCAAATGGACAAAAGTGGTCTGTATTAACCAGATGTTTGATTAAGGTTGTATAAAAATTTATAGAGGTTTATGTGAATGTTCATGAAGGGCTTATGTAGATGTTATGAAGCCTTACGAACGATATTGTTTATATTTCGGATCATTTAAAATGTTTAAACTAGGAGAAACGTCTCTTTGGTCTGTTTCCCTTCAGGTCCTTGGGGAAGATGTATGGGCAGCGAGTGTGGACCGGGTGGCAGTCAGAGCCGGGCCGTGTGGTGTGCCCATGTGGAGGGCTGGACCACGCTTCCTACCAACTGCCAGCAGTCGTCACGGCCGGCAAACCAGCAGGGCTGCTTCCGTGTCTGTGACTGGCACCGCGAGCTGTACGGCTGGCAGCTTGGCTCCTGGAACCGGTGCTCGCCTGTGGCACAGCACTCAGGAGGTATTGGGCACTGTTTACACGGCGAAGCGGGAATCCAGACGCGGGAGGTAAGCTGCGTGCTGAGAGCCGACGGTTCTCCAGCCGACAATTCCATCTGCGAGTACTTTGAGCCGAGGCCACGGCTAGAGCAGGCCTGTCTGATTCCATGTCCCAGGGACTGCGTGGTATCTCAATTCAGCCCATGGACTTCCTGCTCCAAGACCTGTGGTCTGGGGCTGCAGAATCGCGCCCGCTCTGTCTTGGCACCACCCCTGTTCGGGGGAATGCCATGTCCCAACCTTACAGAGTTCCGGACATGTTCACCAAAACACTGTGAGGGCAGGGAGATGGTCTTCAACTTGCGTTTGGGCTCCTGGAGCGAGTGCCGCCCCCATCCTGTACCACCACCAGCAGCATCTGCGTCTGTCTTACCACCACGCGATACACGTCAAGCTCGACGAAGGAAAGGTAAAGAACGGCAGGGTGGCAGGGATTCAGAGACACGCGAGTTCATTAAGACCAAACGTACCCGCAACAAGTTGAACCGGGAGGAGAACAGCCTGTGGGGCATCGAGATGGGATACCAGGCACGACAGGTCATCTGTGTACACCGCAATGGCAGCACCGTGCCTCTCAGGTAAAAAAAAAAAAAAACAAGAAAAGAAATCTAATTTGTATAACCTTTCTTTAATTCTAAATACAGATATGAAATGACTTTTCCTTACACTGGAGATTACAAATAATAAAAATCTGTTTAAACCAAAATCTCATAACTAGTCAAGTTTGGCATTTTGACTGAATGATATTGCGGTTCCTCAAAGATTTTTACATCAGGTAGTTTAGCAATAAATTCTCATTAATAAAAAATATTCTTTTATTTGCTTATCCTGTACAGGGCACTAGGCAGGTGCAAGTCCACCTCAGGGTACATGCCTGACACACTCACTATGGACAACTTGGGAACGCCGATTAGCATAATCTTCATGTCTACAAATCTACGAAGCACAGGACGAACATGCAAACGCAAAGATATTTCGATATTTTAATATTTTGGGCGAGACGGCACTTGGTTAGATTAAATGTGTAATCAACTTCAAATCATCGAAATGGGAAATGGGGAGATACGGAACATTACCTCATCTCATCTATGATGAGAATTTAAAACATTTTTCTAAAAGAGATTTATCTAGAGATTTTAAAAAATATTTATTTTGGGACAACTGGATTAATATTAGATTAATATACACATTTTAATCTTGTTTTTAATGTTTTGTCTTTTTTAAAAAGATTTAAATCACCATACAAATTTAGAATACAATCAAAGTCAGTGTAAATATGACAAGCCCCAGAGCGAATACGGTAAAGAACTGAAAGAAATATGAAGTGAACACAAATATGAACACAATTATGTTACAATTATATATACCTTGCACCTCAATGGTCCCTTGAGTTCCTGGTTCCTGGGGCCTTGGAGTCTGTGTGCAGAAAGTTTGCATGTTCTCTCCGTGCTCAATGGATTTCCTCTGGATACTCCGGTTTATGCATGATAATATATACACACACGTGGACAAAATTGTTGGTACCCTTCGGTCAATGAAAGAAAAACTCACCATGGTCACAGAAATAACTTTAATCTGACAAAAGTAATCATTTTAAAAGATTCTATGAATGTTAACCAATGAAAGTCAGACATTGCTTTTCAACCATGCTTCAACAGAATTATTACAAACAATAAACTCATGGAACAGGCCTGGACAAAAATGATGGTACCCCTAGAAAATACTGAAAATAATGTGACATGTATGGGAAAGTAAGGGACATGTTAATTCAAGGTGTGTCCACTAATTAGCATCACAGGTGTCTACAATCTTGTAATCAGTCAGTGGACCTATATATAGGGCTCCAGGTAGTCACTGTGTTGTTTGGTGACATGGTATGTACCACACCCAGCATGGACCACAGGAAGCGAAGGAAAGAGTTGTCTCAGGAGATTCGAAAGAAAATTATAGACAAGCATGTTAAAGGTAAAGGCTATAAGACCATTTCCAAGCAGCTAGATGTTCCTGTGACTACAGTTGCACATATTATTCAGAAATTTAAGATCCATGGGACTGTAGCCGACCTCCCTGGACGTGGCCGCAGGAGGAAAATTGATGACAAAATCAAAGAGACGGATAATCCGAATGGTAACAAAAGAGCCCAGAAAGACTTCTAAAGAGATCCAATGTGAACTTCATGCTCAAGGAACATCAGTGTCGGATCGCACCATCCGTCGTTGTTTGAGCCAAAGTGGACTACATGGGAGATGACCAAGGAGGACACCATTGTTGAAAACAAATCATAAAAAAGCCAGACTGGAATATGCCAAACTACATGTTGACAAGCCACAAAGCTTCTGGGAGAATGTCCTATGGACAGATGAGACAAAAATGGAACTTTTTGCCAAGGCACATCAGCTCTATGTTCACAGACGGAAAAATGAAGCATATGAAGAAAAGAACACTGTCCCTACTGTGAAACATGGAGGAGGCTCTGTTATGTTCTTGGGCTGCTTTGCTGCATCTCGCACAGGGTGTCTTGAATCTGTGCAGGGTACAATGAAATCTCAAGACTATCAAGGGATTCTAGAGAGAAATGTGCTGGCCATTGTCAGAAAGCTGGGTCTCAGTCGCAGGTCATGGGTCTTGCAACAGGACAATGACCCAAAACACACAGCTAAAAACACCCAAGAATGGCTAAGAGGAAAACATTGGCCTATTCTAAAGTGGCCTTCTATGAGCCCTGACCTCAATCCTATTGAGCATCTTTGGAAGGAGCTGAAACATGCTGTCTGGAAAAGGCACCCTTCAAACCGGAAACAACTGGAGCAGCTTGCTCATGAGGAGTGGGCCAAAATACCTGCAGAGAGGTGCAGAAGTCTCATTGACAGTTACAGGAATCGTTTGATTGCAGTGATTGCCTCAAAAGGTTGTGCAACAAACTATTAAGTTAGGGGTACCATCATTTTTGTCCAGGCCTGTTCCATGAGTTCATTTTTTTTATAATTCCGTTGAAGCATGGTTGAAAAGCAATGTCTGACTTTCATTGGTTAACATTCATAGAATTCTTATTTATTATTACTTTTGTCAGATTAAAGTTATTTCTGTGACCATTGTGAGTTTTTCTTTCGTTGACCGAAGGGTCCCAACAATTTTGTCCACGTGTGTGTATATACTTTTCTTTTCCTTCCTTATTCTTCCATGGGCTTAAAGTAAAAACAGCATATTGTGTGTTTTAAACGCCACATTGAGATTGTGTTGCTTTAGAATCCAACTTAATGTCCTGTAACAATGTGGTGAACTGCAGAATTAATGACCGTTCAATTATTATCTAGCTCCGGGTTTGTTTTTCTCATTTACCCCAAGTACACTGCACTATTTAACGATCTCGTTTCGTCCTGTGACAGAGAATACTCCTAGCGAGCAATTTATTTAGATCTGGCATCCAGTTTTTGGGAGCTAAGCGCAGTTTCAGCATCTGTGAGTGCCTCTGTAGCTGTATTTTTCCTCCTCACCTCTGTCAGGGAGATGACGGGCAGGAAACGGTTCTCTCTCTCTCTCTCTCTCTCTCTCTCTCTCTCTCTCTCTCTCTCTCGTTCTTTCGCTCTCCATTTTTTCTAGCAGGTTGTCAAAGCCGTGCGGCGCACTTTCTCTCTCTCTCTCTCTCTGATGCCTATTTTCTGCCACACTGATGACAACTCTATACACACTCGCCTTCACGACATAGATGAAATCATGGGCCAGATGCGTTAGAAAAGAATCGAGTCAAGTCAACAGTGTTTGTACAATTGCAATGCTCTATAAAGCCGAAAGGAAGAAGAAGTATAGTGGGGTTGAAGGATGTAATATTGTAATCAGCTTGAATGATATATATGTACAGTAGATGTTTACTGTACAATCAGTGGAAAAGAATCAATATCACACAAAATACAGTGATGGTAAATTGCTGTTATATATATATATTTTTTTTTTCCCCACAAAATTGACCCAAACCAGTGCAGAATGCCATTTAAGGCAATAAATATAATGCACATGTAAATATGATATCATATTTAATATATGAGTCTGAGCCTTAAGCTTGATTTAGAGCGTAATTCTATTCGGATTGTATTTTCCCCTGCGCTTTTAATTGAAAGAGAGGATACACTGGCATGCTTCTTTTGTCATTATCGAGTCAAAACCACAAGATTTTATAATGGAAATGGAAGTCACTGACAAAAAGCGCTTCAATTCCCATCCAGCCAAATCCTTATGAGATTAAGCCAGTGATATTCAGATGTATATGAAACGAAGCTGCTTATTCCTTTTATTCAGTGACAGAAAGATATTTTGAAAAGGAACCACTTGGATGTCTCGCATGCTTCCCAGACGCACAAATCTTCATCTTTAAGTTGTTTATTTCTGCCCCTAAAATATTTATACTTGTTTTTATTTTGTTTGTTTTTTTACCTCTCTCTCTCTCTTTTTTTTTTTTTTTGCTATTTTCTCAAAACTGGAACAACATTTCCTCTAAACCAATTGCTCTCCAGTGCTCACCAATATTCCTCCAATTGTTTGTTTGTATTGGAATTAGTTTTTTTGATCTAATTTCATTATCTAATTTCTAAATATTATAATTTTATATAAATAATAATAATACATAATATAATTTTATATCTAAATATAGAAATCTAATATATTTTATTCATATATATATATATATATATATATTTTTTTTTTTTTTCTTAATCTATGGATTGTACCCTGTTTTAAGATGTGACAGCTAAATGCAAGAATGCTAAATGAAGCTACACTGCATTAAACGAAGTCTGTAATTAACTCTAATGGCCTGAAGGCCGCTTCACTTCTGTGCCAATGCGACAGGCAAACAAAAAAAAAACAAAAAAAAAGGGGGTTGGGGTGAGGGGAGATAAAACACTGCAATTTTACACTAAATGATTAGTTTTTCAGTGTAATGATTATCAGTAATTCTACCAAACGTGTCTGATTTATTTCTGGTCGGATTGGCATGTGATTTAATGATCCATGAGAGAATTATGTAAAGAAATATTAATAAAGGATATATTCTCAAGGTTCATCTTAAAGTGCAAAAAAAAATTGGAATAAGGAGAGTATAATCGTTTTTTTTTTTTTTTTGGTTTAATTTATAATTCAGTAAAAAGGTGGACAACTTAAAGAGAAAGACTCAGCTCTTATACAGTACTTTAAAAGAATAAAAACATGTACAATGAATAGAAAATGAAACACTGATGTGGCATGAGTATTCGCAGAGTCGTCCGTGTGGAAGAGGATAGAAAGCCTTCGCGATTGGGATGGAAAATGTTCTCCTCTTTGCACTGTTCCCACTGTACCGGGTTTGTGTGTGTCGATTCAGTCAGTGCCCCCACTGGAGTCTCCCGGATCTTTACCGGCCATGCCTGATGCCTAAAGACTGTGTGGTGGGCGAGTGGACGGAATGGACTCCCTGCTCAAAGACGTGTGCCGACCCAGATGCCCCGACAGGCGTCCGGACCCGCAGCAGGGACATCCAGCAGCTCCCGGTGGCCGGTGGTGCCCAGTGTCCACTGCTGGAGGAGAGCAGGCTGTGTGAGCCACTGGGAGATGCCATCCCACCTTGTGCAACGTGAGCATCCACCACAAAGCGTGACACTAACTGATAACAAAAAGTGTTTATAAGGCTACAAAAGACATTTTACGATACACATACTTTAAGATGCATATACATTTGTAACACCTAGTAATAATAGTGCTTTTGTGTTGATTTACAGTACATGTATGTCAGCTTGTTGTAACATAGACTTTTGTAATGTAAGGTTGAATGTCATCAGATGTTATGGCACTTTTTGGGCTTATGTTATCTTGCGTAAAATGTTTTTTTTTTTTTTTTTTTTTTTTTCCGTGGCGAAACCTTCAAAATGGATAATTGTTACCCATTATAACACGCCGATATGTACAGCACAGCCAGACTGTTTGCTAACTATTTAATTATCTACAAAAAAAAAAAAAAACTCAATAAAAAATGACCATACACTTTTTTTTCTTTTTTCTTTTTTCTTAATGTGATAACAATCTACGTTTTCCACAGTTTCCGAGTTTTATTCGAGTTTTTCATGTGAGAACGATCGCAAGTGTAAAGGGTTAGTAACCTACTGTATTTCATACCTGACCTGATTAGGTACACCTGGAGGACGACGGAGTGGGCGGAGTGCCGCGTGGACGTGTTGCTCAGCCAGCAGGACCGACGCCGCTCCAACCAGACGGGTTTGTGTGGAGGTGGCATGCAGACCAGGGAGGTTTACTGCATCCGTGTCACCACTGATCCGATCTCGGACCTGAGCACCAGCCAAGACATACCAGGTACAAAGCAAGCACATGACTGCAACAGGGTTGATGGCAACTATTACAACGATCTAAATAGCAAAAAATGTACGGTAAATGTTTTTTGCTCTGACACCTATATAGTCATGACATTAGAACGACCTGTCCCTCTTTTGCAACCATAACATGATGCACTGTGTGTTCTGACACCTTTTCATTGAAACTAGCATGAACCTTTTTATCCATTTGATCTACACTAGTGCTTCGATGGGGTCAGATACAAGGGCAAGCCTCGGCCACCCATGACCCTCTCACCAGTTCACTGTTTTTCCTTCCTTTGATCACATGTGGTATGTCCTTACACCTGCCGACCCCACAAGAGCTGCCGTTTTGGAGTTACTCTAAACCAGTCCTCTAGCCATCACAATTTCAATCCATCCATCTCGGAACCTGTGTAGTCCATCTAGGGACCGTGAAGGCCAATGGTGATCACTGTATTCCTTGCCATTTTTAACTCTGGTAGGACCTCCAGTCAACATGCTAAGGGCAATCTGGAAATTCGACCCAATAGAAGGGCTAGTGTAGAACACACGGTGTATAACTGTTTGGGTGACAAAGAGGGGGACCTGCTCAATATAGAGTATGGTAGGAAATCTTAAAGCTAAGGATATATTCCCTTTTCAAAAAATGGAATATCTTTTTTCATAGAAACTCAACATTATGCAGTACATTCTCAGACTGCATCAGCATTTTTTAAACTACACGTAAAAAAAAAAGGAAAGAGACAAGTCTCGTTTTTCTGCCTTTTTCATCCCTACATCACCGTCTCCGTCTCTCCCTGTCTGACTTTCACTTCATTTCTGACGCCTTAACGACTTCACCTCCTGTCTTTCACTTCGCTTCCCTTTTTTCCTCTGCTTCTCTCATTTCTTCCTTCCTGTGCACAGACACCTATCAGCACACGCACACGCCCGAGCTGACACTTCTTTAAAGCGGAGGCGTGAATGAAAGTGCTGCTGCAGAGATTGCTCTTAAAGAGACCATCAGCTGCTCGTGCTGGGTTCAAAGCGCGGCGGTGGGTCGCGTTCCTAATCGACATGGTGCAGAGGTCTTATCCCTTTATCGGCGTGATCTGGACAGGGCGCAGAGCGGGGAGGATGGGAAGACAGGATGCCAATCTGTTCTGTTTGAACTGTGTTGTGTGTAGAGCTTGGGTGAAGTTTGCATCAGAGAAACACAAAGCAGCAAATGGAGACCCGACACTGGCATGTAAACATTATCAGCTTTGCTCAAATGATCAACAATTCCACATGCTGTGTGGGTGGAGTGTGAAATTGAGCTGATTGGTCAGTTGTAATGATCAGTGTTGGGCTCGTCGAACAGCATCTGACAAAAAGAATAGACTTCTTAGCATTCTCTGACAAAAAGTCTTTCCTCGCTCCACTTTGACATGAATATTTACTACTTCCAAAGTATTGGCCCCCATGAATTTATTTTGACCATGTTTCTGCAGCCATCTCGCTCAGTAGAAAATTGTGTTTCATTGGCAAAGATAAGCACCATGAATTCACTCCAATCCGATGACAAGACACCAGGTCATCCACATAATCTTCAGATTGTCAATGTTCATTTGTACACGTTGAGGACTTCAGGAATACACTGTAAAAAGACCAACAGGACTATACCTTTAGAAAGTTTTCACCAACAGGCTGTCATGAATAATATAAAATGTAATGGATGAATAAACAAAACTTTAAGACAATGGTCCAAGAAGCAATAAAGACCTGACATACACTCGCTCTCACACACTCATCGTCTATACCACGTTATACTGTATATAGGATCACGGGCGTCCTGGAGCCTATCCCAGAAGACTTATTGACAGGGTGCCAGTCCATTGAAGGACACACACACACACACACACACACACACACACACACACACACACACACACACACACACACACACACACACGCGCACATACAGACTCATTTACACACTATGGGCAATTTGCGAACATCTGAAAGAAGAAACTGGAGTTCCCAGAGGAAACCATTCAAGCACAGGCAGAACATGTAAACTCCATGCACACAGACCTGAAGCGGGAATCGAACACTCGACCCACCATGCCACTACATCACCATGCCCCCCAACTTGGCATTGGCATACAGTAAAACAAAATAGTTTTTAAAAAAGGTTTTGATTACTGGCCATTAGAGGTGTAATGAAAGATTTGAGCATATGAATTGCGGGAATGTGCAATTCAATCAGCATTCTATTATTATTATTATTATTATTATTATTATTATTATTATGCATTTTGTTTATTTTAATTGCACTGTTTGAACTAAACTGTGCAACCCATTAAAATAGCTCTAGATTCCAACCCTCAATATTTAATATACATTATATAGCTAAGTTATCACTTCACTAAGTTTTAAATGACATAAACCTCATGCCACCGAGATCTACGATGGGAAAAAAGGGATAATGGAAGTCTGCCATTTTAACCATCTTTGGAGCTCTTTTTTCTTTCTTTTTTTTTTTTATAAAATCATGTGTCAGCCAGTTATTTTCCCTGGACTTGATTTGTATAGTTTTACAAATTTAGCAGAAATGCACCGACAAAAATGTTTTGCTTTGTTTAGGAGGCAGAAAAAAAACAGGTTTGCTTTTTCATTAAATATTTCTTATTTAACTGAATCATGAATTGTAAAGCAAGTACTGAACTTGATACATACAGTATCAGTACATCCTTATTGACTATCCAAAACAAAACAAAATATGTATTTATCTCTAAGGGTAAATAAAAAATAAAAAAAACCTATTATGGCTTTTTCCCCCCCAAAAAAATCAATTCGTCTATGACTAATCATGCTTTGACCTCCGGAGAGCTCCTTCAGCTTTCATGGGAAATGGATGCATGTACTTGACCAAAAATGTGGCTGGCTCTGGATTTATGTGTGTAACCAGTGCAGCACTGTATGTATAGTCAGGTGGAAAAGAGCAATTACGGTATGCTAAGCAATCACAAGTCTGGCCATGTTCACATAATGGGTTCTCACACAGAGCGGTTTTCTCGGAGGTAATGGTGCAATGCTGCAATTCCTGAATGCATGTGAGCTGAAATCCCAGGACTACCACAGACCTGCTGCTGGCTTTCTGAGCAACACCCTTAACCAGAAACCTCTTCAAGTCTCAACTGTGAATTGTATCCTGCCTCACTGCTTGACTTGTATAAAAGTGAATAAATCCTTCCAATCTGTTTGTTGGTGATATATCTTTGTGTATTTCTTTTTTTAATAGAAAGCCAATCTCAGAGCAGCCAGAAGCCGAGCGTACCACCCAGCCTTTCCACCACCATTGAAAACACGGGTAAGATGGATGGAACTCCGTTGATTTTTTCTTTTCACATCCTCCCACTAGCCCTCCTCTCTACTCAGAATGTCATTTTCCCCTCCATTTCTGACAAACACATCAACCTTGGTTGCTCAAATGCCTCTGCATCTCAATTTGTTTTCATGTCAGATAAATGTGTGGTGTGTGAAGCATCATCAGTGAATATACAGTGGCAGTCAAAAGTGTTGTTCCTTGTTGTCTGTCCATCTATCTGTCTAGCTATTTAAAGAAAATGCTTTGAGATCCAGCTTCTCATACAGTATTTCTCAAACAGAATCAAATTATTCCTTGGATGATTCTCAAAGGATTTGGGTTTATTTGAGGAGTAGGAGTGATAAAACATGCAATGTGGTGAACTATACATGTTGCGACAACATAAAGTTCAATGATTAACCTAAAGGTCTGTATTCTGTCTGATTTACTGTTGCAGATAAAAATTAAATGGTCATGAGTTATTTTAGTGGATTATAACTACTGGGTGATTTTAGCAAACTAGAACCCCTGGTAGATCCTATCCATCCATCCATCCATCCATCCATCCATCCATCAGTGATCATCTATGGACCATGGAGGACAATGGTGATTTCCCTTCCTATCCTGATATTTTCCCGAATTCTTTTCTTTCCTTAGCCATTTTCATTGCCGTCCGCTCCCCTACTCCTATCCATTCTTTGATGTCATCAATCCATCTTCTTGCTGGTCTTCCTACTCGCTGTTTCCAATTTCTGTTTCTCTCTATCATCAGTCTGATTAATCTTTCCTCTCCCAACCTGCATAAATGCTCAAACAGACCCAATTTATGCTCCTTGATAACTTCTTGCGTGAGATCTCTTCGGATTCTTTGTCACCTTTTGCCTACATCCAATTTTTAAAAATCTTTATATAGCACTTTATTTCAAAAGCATTCTTCTTTCTCACTGTCCATGCTTCACAGACATAAAGTAGTGTGGAGAATACACTTGTTATCAATAGCTTGAGTTTGACTTTTTTAGAGGAAAAAAAAAACAAAAAAACATCTTGGTAACTATTTTTGTTGACTGTAATGACTGGTGGTCTTTTAGTGGATTGTCACCACTAAGGTAATGTTAGTAGTCTTTAATGACTGGTGTCCATCTTAGTGGATTATAACCACTGGGGCCATTTCAGTGCATTGTTATCACTGGGGTAATTTTTAGTGGATTGTAACTACAGTACAGAAAGTCTGCTACATACGAACCAGTTCCATTCCTAGCGCTCATTCGTAAGTCCAATTTGTTTGTAAGTCCAGCGAACATTGTCTACGTACTACGTGGCTATACACAGTATATTGCAGTTTTCTTTATAAATATGCCAATGGTTGAATGAATCATGTTAAAAGAAAGAGCGATGTCTGCCATCTTTTCATCTCGCTCCATTCTCTTAGTTATTTTCGCTTTTTTCTCCATCGTTATTGCTTGGCGCCTTTTAGCAGCACCAGCTTCATCGCCGCAGGTTTTACGCTTGCTTCTGCACATCCTGGGCTTGTACTGTACTGCAGTTGCAGAGGGGGCAAGCTGCACACACTTGATAATGTAAATACACCAGACATGTGATCTACTGTAACTTCCGCGAATGAACATGAGTGAACGCATGTTCATATCTTCGAGAGTTCAGAAATGGAAAGTTTGTACTGTATGTAGGGGACTTACTGTACTGGGGTCATTTTAATTAACTATAACTACTAGAACTGCTTGGATCATTTAATGGACTTATCAATGGTGATATTTCAGTGAAGGGGTAGCAGACATCTCCGATACAGATCTGACCTGGATCCAGTTTGCCTCTGACATATCCGCATCACATTCTCTGTGGATCCGGATTGGAGTGTCCTGCTCTCTTGACTGTAACCAGCAGTGGCCATTTTAGTGGACTGTAATGATTAGTGGTCATTTTAGTGAACTACAGTATATCCACTGGTGGTCATTTTAGTGCAATGTTATCTAGAGGGGTCATTTTAGTGGTTTATAATCACTAGTAGCCATTTTAGTGGACAATAAACACTAGTGGCCATTTCAGTGGACTGTAACCACTGGCAGCCATTTTAGTAAATTATAACCACTGGGGTTCATTTTAGTGGTTTATAACCACTTGTGCACATTTTAGTGCACTGTAACCACTGGGGTCATTTTAGTAAACTATAACCACTCATGCAAGTTGATACTATAGAAATGCTAATGCATTATCTTAATGTATTAGCTTAATATAAACCTTTGGTTAGCACAAATGAATCAACACCTTCAGACCAATCAGAATTGAGTGTGTTTGGACTTTAGAGTTTTAGGCAAGTCCCTTGTGTCCCTGCACTAAGCGTTGCATAATGTTCTTCACATATTCTTGAATAACTTGAATGAACCAAGTCAAATATTTGTACTCGTCCAAAAACAGTTACAGCCGTTATTGTTCCTGAGGTTTGTGCCTTACTGTAGATATAATGAGTTCTCTATGGACTGATACTGCTGAGTGTGGATTCTTCAGGATGTTACTGTAGATATGACAGTGACAGACAGGTTGTGTGTTTTGGGTTTGGCACAGTTGTGAAGCTCTGAAAATAATCAACCGTGTGTATCATAACTCCATTATCCTTCTGTAATTAACAGTTATAACCGGCCTTATGAAATGAGCTCTTAGCTTAGCTTAAATGCTAAGCTACTGTTTGTGTCTGGATTGTATGGAAATTCAGTATTAATAACACATTAGTGATGTGTACATAACACCTTACAATGCCTAAGATACCGTACCATGTCAGTAATATGCAGAGTACAAATACTTATACGCGGCTATGTTTACATTATACACATGTAACAATTAATATTGCCCGAGTGTATACAGTACAAAGAATAAGTAACCTGACATTATGAAATCCACAAGCTTCATAAAATGGTATGTAATCAGATTTGATGATGCCATAGTGTATGCTTTGTAACCAGATATCGAGAAGTCACATTCTGGTGGTTAATAAAAACATTATTTAATTGGATGTTAGGAAGTAATATGCCTATGCTTTATAAAGCTTTATGACACCTGTCATTATAAAGTCTGGTAAATACTGCCGTTATTCTCGTAAATACTGATATTGTACATCCTCATACCTTAGAAGCTGCTATGTAACCTGACATTACATTACATGACATCATACTATCAGTTGACCTAACACTTTATAAAGCCTGAGCATATGTCTCTGTAATGTCAGGTTACATAGCATTAGAAGCTGTTATGTAACCTGACATTACAGAGTCATATGCTCATGTTTATAAAGTGCAATGTCAACTGACAATACAGTATGAAGTCATGTCCTGAAGCTTTATACTGTAAATTACTAATGTTACGTAGTCATATGCTCATCCTTTATAAAGGGTTATGCAATCTGGACACACAATATGAACTCCTTATCTGCATTATGATGTCATAACCTTAACGTTTGTACAGTGTTTATGTAACCTAATATGTTCCTGGCATGTTTTATAAAGTGCTTCACGACCTGACGTAACGAAGTCGTGTGTTCATGCATTATAAAGCGTTATGAATATAACTCAAAGTAGAAACTACTGAATACTGTACCTGCTGTATACAAGGCCAGTTATTAGAAGTTGTTGTGCATGCTCTACTTGTGTTCCTAATTCATTACTCATAGACACTGTTACCAAATGTAGTTTTCTGGTCATAAAACAAATGGTTTTTCCCCCACGACTTCCCAATCTGGACCGCTCTCGTTCGTACACAGGTTTGAGAGTGCTAGCTTTTAAATCAACAGCTTGTACCTGATTTGTCTTTGGTGCATCGTCCCACACAGCCCCTTTGTGTGTACTCGTGTATGTGTGTGTGCATGCATGATGAAGCAGCAATGTGTATTCTCGCCGCTCAGGAGTTTTGATTACACGCAAACGTCTGCTCGGGGCCTCCAGGCCATCTGGCAACGTAAACAAGTACAACCTGCGAAGCTTGGCGTTAATTTAGCCCTTGATCCGTTGATCTGGCACTGCCACGTACTCGTTATCATTTTCAGGCCCATTAGTTTCAGGAGCACGCAGAGGGAAAGCAATTAGGCGCACCCTTTTCCCCAGAGGTGTGAAATTCTTTTTTTTTGTTGTTGTTTTGTTATTTCAAGCCTCTGGGAAGGAGCTTTGAGGAGCAGCGCACTCCTGAGATCAGACATCCTGTTCTCTCACGTTGCAGGGTTCTGTCTGATGTCCAGGTGCTTTGAAAACACTTTTGTTTTTTAAATAAAATTTGTGTTTAAAAAAAGCATCATTCATTTTTGATGTTGGCTACTTATCTTGTAGCCACTGTAACTCATACGAGGGGCGTTCAAGTGAAACCGGGACTTTCAAGTTATGAGACTAAAATCTCCCTCAATCTCCCATAATCCCCTGCTACACTCATGCACTTATCCCAGCGTTTCACTTGGATACCATCAAGGTAGAAATTGTCATAAAAAGGTCCTGAAGCAAGATTCAAGGCTGAAACGCTGGCCCCCCAGGAACTCCCAAATATGTGCAAATGCATTGGAGTGAATGTAAGGGGGATGTGGCAATAACTTCCAGCCGAGTTTTACCGTTCATTGTGAATCGTCGTGTGTTCCGTTCCTGTCTGTTCTGCAAATTTGTAAGGATCAGGAGTTTATTGGCTGAACGTTCATTGGAGCGACTGCAGTGAGCAGTCATTCACGGTCGTACGACCTTCTTTCTTCTGCAGCTAAGAAACTCGTCAACGTACTGTACCTGAAGTCTTCTCTTAATGTAATCACTTTTACACCTTCATTCATGAAAATTTTCATCATAAATCTGTTTGACTTGAACAGATTATACAATATTTCATATAGTGTAGCTGCAGTAAAGTATTAGCCATGTAGCACATATGTGTATATTTCTTAATTATATAATAATAATAATACATCTTTAGAATCACACTGTACATGCTGTTCATTTTTACCTGCTGTGGATGCTTACTCTATAACAGGTTTATTTACACTATTGTGTGTGTGTGTGTGTGTGTGTGTGTGTGTGTGTGTGTGTGTGTGTATGTGTGTTTGCCCTGCAGCACTTCAGCCAGTGGACAGCCAGCTGTGCATGGGTCCTGTGCCGAGTACCAGCCAGCTGTGCCACATCTCTTGCCCCGTGGAGTGTGAGGTGTCTCCATGGGGCGCCTGGGGGCCGTGCACCTTTGAAAACTGCAGCGACCAAACCGTGAAGAAAGGTACAGTAGAGCTTCACACACTCCTCCTTACTCACACATGCACACACATTTAGGTATTTTTGCATCAGCTATAAGAGGCTTATTCATATTTTTTTCTTCATAAATTATTAAAGTCATTTATGTAATTCAGATGATAATAAGTGCTCAGGTTTTACTCTCTACACCTGTCACATGGTAACTTTCCATCGGTTCAAAACCGGACAATTTCGATGCATAAGGAAAGCAATACAAAATAGACTTGTTATTTTCCCGTAGTGTTTAATCCCTCTTATGCACCAGCAATTTGTCACTGATTCAATATATCAATATTTTATACATTGACTTTCAAAAAAGTTAAGAAGTTAGAGCCAGTTAAGCAGTCATTTCATCACCACCCTGCCTTTTAAATTTGTATTGAAATCGTACTGAAACTTTCTTTCTACCCATGATAGCAATCTTCCCATGCAGCCTCCTTCCATATGTGGTTGTCTTGCAGGTCTGGCAACCTCGACAATGGCATTCAGTATAGGCTGACTTTTACTGCATTTCCAAATTGCCTGTAGTGTATGAATGTGTGTGTGTGTGTGTGTGTCTGTGTGTGTGTGTGTGTGTGTGTGTGTGTGCGTGCCCGTGTGTGTCTGCCTGTTCCCTATGAAGGGTTGGCACGGCTTGTACCCTGAGTTCTTTGGGATAGGCTCACGGTCCAGAAAAAGCACTACATTCAAGAGGTGTTCAAGTCAAACCAGGACTTTTATTGTGCAGAATAAGAGAACATGAGAGTAAAAGCTCCCTTTATTTCTCTATATAATCCCCTGCTACATTTAATGCACTTTTCCCAGTGTTTCACTAGTGCTTGGACACCATCACCAACTCCAGAGCCATGACCGGTCTGCCTGCTTCATGCTTAAAACTCTGGCCTCCCAGGAACCCCATTAATGACCCAAACATGTGGAAATGGCCTGGATTCTGTCAATCACTTTTATGTTTTCGTTCACCAGGAAGTTAATCGGTTTGACTTGAACGCCACTTGTATGATGGATGGATTGATGGATGTATTACTGATGTAGGCAAGTCATTGGAATTAAAAACGAGTATGATGATGTTTGTAGAAGCTGGAGTGGTCAAGTAATAATAATAAAACAGAAACTGTATAGTTTAATAAAATATGGTTACATTAAAGAACAAGTCAAAGATTAAAAAAAAGAAAAGAAAAGAATTTGTTGAGAAGAAGTAATTGAAATACCAACACAAGTTAATGCGCTGGTTTTACTTTTCCCACTTTTCACTGTCTTCGTAACAATGAAGTTTTTCTTTTCCTGTGAAGTGAATTATAAAGCGCATTAATGTACTTGTGAAAGATAAACAGCTATGACCCTTGTAAAATTAAAACCTTTTACACGGAGCTGCGTCTGTTTTAATTCTGACTGACATCAAAAATTATTTCATTTAAAGTGCCTTCAAGGTGCTTCTCGGTGCTGAGGTCAGAATTATTAGTGCAGCATTATTCCAGTCCAGGAACCCTAATGATTCTTTTTCAATTTCATGCCGTAAAATGTCTCAAGGGTGCAAAATAACAGCTTTCCAGAAATTTAATGAAGATTGTCCGTGATTTTTCTAAACTGAACATGGATGGAGGACAGACGCTGTCCTCATTCACATTCATACCGTCGACTCTTCTAGCAGAACTTCTTTCAAATGCTGAATTATTGTAATTGTTCATTAAGTGAGTGATGAAATGGATGGCTGGCCTGAAATGAGACTGGAAAATAGAAAGAACTGACGAATAATGAAAAAAAAAAAAAACAAGTCTGTGATTAAAAAAAAAAAAAGTTTTTCAACTTTGAGATTGTAAATGAGAGAAAATTGAGTTTCGAAGTCAATGCAACTTCATGAGGCTATACTAGTCTTTACAGAGGTGTATTCATTTTCAGTAAAATCCATAGAATGCATGCAAAGAATTGGTCAAATCCTCAATGTCGTTTTGAAGGTCGACTGTGGGAGCTCTGGTCATCACAATCTTGGCAGGAGCTGACTCCACCTAAATCCTGGTGAATCCATAAATGGGCATATGGGTGGAGTCAACCGAGCCTGCTTGTTGGTTGGAACGTGCCTACTTACCTCAGTTACCGCAAGCATAGCAGACAGCTAGAGGTTTGGGACCTGCATTACAGCTGTCACTCAAATCAGCCACACCCCTTATTAAGTATCATTTTATGGCTTAATACAATTTTAACTGACAAGTTACATAAAACCCCCCATTTCATACATTCCCCCACATACAGTTGCCCTGAATGGAAAATCTACTTTCTTCTTCATCTTCTTCTTCTTCTTTTTCCTTCCTTTGTCACTCCAACCTCCTTCATGTTCTCCCTCACCATAGCCATACGCCTTTTCTTGGGCCTTCCTTTTCTCCCCGTTCCTGCCTGGCAGCTCCATCTCTGACATTCGCCTCCTGATATACCCCTCATCCCTCCGGTGCACATCTATCTAACTTTGTCCCCAAAACAGTCCTACCTGTGCTGTCCCTCTAGTATACTCATTTGTAATCCTGTCCATTCTTGTCATTCACAAAGCACATCTCAGCAGGAATGGAAAATCCATTAGGGGAGAGCAAGACCATTTCTGTACCAGGCTGCAGGACAAAATGTTTATTTCTGTTGTAGATTTAGGCATTTAAACATGTGGCTCTATGGGGATTGACTCACTTTTGGAGCCAGTCCTAGTGGTCATTCGAGGAACAGCATGTTTTAGCATTTCCTCGTTGCCTTCAGTATCCAAAAACTGTGGTTGCCACCTGGCACCATCACTCAGGATATACATTCTACATTAGTATTTACATACTCTTCCCTAATTGGTTCAATATTGTAATCCACATCCAGTATAAGTTAAACAAGGCAGTTAAATGTCGCAAGGCTAGCTAGTAATCGGAACTAACCCATCATTATTTATTTTTTATTTTACATGATTGAACTAATTCTTTATTTTTTTTAACGCAGAGATGCCAATGTAATGCAGTGATGCCTGACTTATTCCCTTTTTTTTTTTTTTTTTTTTGGTAGCCTAGAAAAATTCATATTTATTTATCTATTTATTCACCACATTGTATTTTTATCCATTTATAGTTACACTTAATGTTGTGGGGCATCCAGGAAACAAGTAAAATCATATTCATCATATTCTTAAAGTTAATAAGACAAAAGGTACTGAAGATATCTGAATACTTCATGTTACAGCTTTAGTTATGACTGTTATATTAAAAAAAAAAAAATTTAACTGGAAACTCCTTCAATAAATGTTAATTAAACGTCCCCTCACAGAAGAACGTATTGAATGAATGATTATGCACATTATTCATGTTCTATGCGTTCTTTAAGCCCTTTTATAAGCTGGTACAGCAGAAAGGATAAAAGAAAGACAGTCAACACCTTCTGATCCTCATTGAGAATGTAATGGCATTGTGTAAAAATAAGCAATAAAAGCTTTGTTTTTGTAAAAGACTTGCAGTAAAAGATGAATTGTGGCCAGATGTCCATGGGGGGTGTATACTTTTGCACTCAACTGTACAAAAGTTGAGGTGATGCTCGTGAAATCTGAAACATAGCGTGTTTATTCACTAAAAGTTTATTTATCTCATAGTACTGTACCTTAAACCAGGCTGATCTGTAGTGTGTGTGATATGGCTTTTGTAAATATTATTTTCTGGTTCGTGCAAGTGAGCTTTCCTTAAACACGTAAGGTTCATCGGATGAACTATATATAGACCGTGTAGTGTTTTGTACTCATGAATCCGGTTACCCGTCTCGGCTCGGTGAACAGCCGCACGCTTGAGTCGCTTCCCGTGTACGTCATCTCGGATCAAAGCGCCTGTCGGATGACTAAATGTAAATGTCCCTTTCAGGTTTCAAATTCCGACGGCGGAAGATCACAAACTTCCCGACAGGAGGCGAGAGCAGCTGCGCTCACCTGATGGAGGCCACGCCCTGCGACGAACCCAGCTGTTACAGCTGGCAGCTGCTCGGGCTGGAGGACTGCGTTCCTGCCGAGGATGCGGCCTGCGGGCCAGGAAGTCAGCATCCGCACATCCGCTGTGTTGACACTGACGGTGAGACACTCTGCACTTCAGCTCCGTATCCTGTAAGACACAGCTTTATCTATGAAGGCTCAGCTGTTTAGCCAAAATATCTTGAATTAAGGCGAACTCAACTGTTACTCATAAATATTCATACTCTATTAGGATTAATAAGCCTAGTGTTTATTATTGCTAGTTTGAAGTTTTGCTTAAGTGTTAATTTGTAATTATACAGTATGTACAATATGCCAATATACTCACTCACTCACTCATCGTCTATACAGCGTTATCATGTATACAGGGTCACGGGGAGTCTGGAGTCTATGCCAGGAGACTCGGGGCATGAGGTGGTGTACACCCCGGATGGGGTGCCAATCCTTTACAGGGCACACACATACACCTGCTCACACGCTCATTCACACGCTACAGGCAATTTGGGAAAGCCAATCAGCATAATCTGCATTTCTTTGGACTGTGGGAGGAAACAACATGCAAACGCTATGCACACAGACCCCGAGGTGGGAATCGAACCCCGACCCTGAGGGTGTAAGGCGACAGTGCTAACCACTAAGCCTACAGGCCGCCCAGGCCAATATAACGAATCTTTAAAGACTGCAATGAGTCAATGTGGCTAGAAATCAGCTTCATGCTTGATATCTATGAGAATGAGAACTATTAGATAATGTTTACTTTATTTGAGCTGTGCTTTTTGCACAGGAAACCTGGTTAAATGCATGTCCCAGAACATGTCTTCTTTCACAACCCGAGTCCTGGTCATACCATCAAGGAATTCATTTTATTGCCACATAACGTTGCTGAGTCTCGACCTGAGCAACTGAAGCAACCCCAGATCATAACACTGTCTCCAGAGGCTTGTACAGTGGACACTACGCATGATGGGAGCATCGCTTCATACAGTACCTAACCCTAACCCTTCTTTCCCTGACTCTGGAATAGGCTCAATCTGGACTCAACACTCCACCTGACCTTTTTCCATCACTTCAAAATCCAATCTTTATGCTCCCTAGCAAAATGACGGCGTTTTTGATTCGTCTTACAACCAAGTGAGGGGAACAAGAGCTTTCATCATATTGTGTGTATATGGAAATGCTCTTACTTTCACTATTAAACATAGCTATGGTTGATTTTTTTGTTTTATGATGCAACTTCTCAAAGTGTTTAAGCCATCCCCCGTTCATGGATCGTTTTTTTTTTTTCCGCCCACATTTTTTTCAGTGCAGTTGTGGGTTCAGCGCCATCCTTCCAGGATACATTTAATAATGTGTTGGACAATTCTTAAGCCAATTCCAGTCATTTCAGTAATCTGCTTAGTTGTTTTCTTTGTTTGATGCAAGACAACAATTTGATGCTTCTGAAATGTAATCGTTATTTTTAACCAGGCAATGTAAATAAACATGTTAAAAAAAAAAATAAATAAATAAATTAAATTAAATTAAATTAAATTAAATTAAATTAATAAATACATACATAAATAAATAAATAAATAAATAATAATAATAATAATAATAATAATAATAATAATAATAATAATAATAAAACGTGACTTATTACAGTGCATATATTACTATTCAGAAAATGTGTCTTAACGGTCTAGTTGAAATAGCTCTCAGATAATGCATTTTCAAACTCCCTTCAGTTCACTCCTTTTCTAAACGTGCCATTTCACTGTCTATGCAAATAGAAAATAGATGGAAAATCTAATCGGCTTGGGGGGAGAAAAAAAAAGACAAAATGTGATGTTTTGAATTCAATGGATTTTGCATAATAGGTCACCTTGGTGCTCATTGAGCATGAATGTGGCTCAGCTGCACTGCTGTGAGAGCTACTGTTATAGAGAATTACTCACCACTCAGGATGGAGAATTCAACAGTGCTGTGGTCCTACCTTTAGTAAATACAAGATTTAAAGTAGCAGTTCATTAGCCAGTTTTCATACTTTATTACCACTGGTATAGAAAAAAACGGATGCAGACTTTCCAAACATGGTCGGTGTTTGTCTTGTCTGCTGTCAAAGCTGTGAACTCGCTTGTAAGTTACTATAAGTGGCTAATGAATAAATAATGCTGAATCTCTGCTGTTTGTTTCCTAAGACGCTGGAGATCCCTAGCAAGAAACCCCACAACTTGAACTGAAATGTTCGACTCGGAGCCAAGGCTTTACTACACCATCTGCGGCTGTCATTATTTTTTAAGAAAAGGCTTCTTTACTTCTCTAAAATGATCTGCATTTTTTTGTTTCAGTCGGGGGTTTTTAAGATGTGCATGCATGAAAGTGTTTGAGATACAGTATCCTCTCTCTCTCTCTCTTTGTGGAACCTGCAAAAAAAAAAAAAAAAAAATCGAAACTTTTTTTTGCTGTCCTTGCTTTTCGTCACTCTGTATTGTTGTTGTTTTTGTACAGCTTTCTCTTCTTTTCGTGCCAAGCTGACTTTCTCCCCCCCCCCCCCCCCCCCAAAACTCTTCATACTGTCAGCACAAAAGAGCTGGATGTGAATCAAAGTGTTAATGTGTTTTCTTAAAGGCTTTGACACCTCGAGTCACTCTTATGAAAAATTCTTGAGTTTTTTTTACATATCAGCAAAACTCTGTATCGCTCAAACCCAATTTGCAAACGTATTTTTTTGTTTGTTTGTTTGTTAGTTTGTTTAAATAAGAAGGTAAATCCAAGTATGTTGAAATATCATGAACATCATGACTTATTTTTTTTTTATATATTAATGATGATGAATGTGAACACGTTCGCAGCTATTCATAGTAGGAATGTGGCGGGTTTTTAGCTGAACTTTAGTTTAACAACATACAGACGCTCGGTGTCAAAATAAGAGTCGCATGTGTGAAGCATGATACTCGGCGCTCGTAAACTAATACTTGCTCGGTTTCCGAATAAAAAATTATTTAAAATCTTTGCTCGGTTTGCGGAACACTCGTAAAACACGTTACTCGCAATCCGAGGTTCCACTGTATATGTCAGGAGGTTTAACTATTGTATAAAACAGCATAAACTCAATCAAATAATTCAATAAATAAAATAAGTTATGTAAAACAATTTTTTCCATTTTAATAAAAGGTTAATAGTAGCAAATTGTAGGAATTTGTAAAAGAAATTAAGTTTTTAGATGTTTCCTGTATTGGTGTAGCAGGCAATCAAAAATGATACATGACAAAAATAAATGTCAGCACCTCTGCGAAGATGGAAAGAAAAATGTTGGACAATGATGGACCATGTTAATTACATGTCATTAAAATGGACTTGAATTTACTATTCAGGTCCATTTTAATGACATGTCATTAACATTTAAAGGAGCTTTCCTGCATTACAAAGCTTCCAGCTAGAGTGCGAGTTGAAGTTCTTGAGGCTTCTTGGTCAAACAATTTATCACATACTCACAAATCACTTACTGTGTTCTTTGGATTCTACCGGATTCTTTGGATTACAGGGAATCATGGATGCATGGATGGATGGAGTGATTTGCTAGGAATTGTCAAGACTTGTCAGGAACTGCTTCTATTTCTCTCTAACCCTTGCATTTTTTTTTTGTCTTGGACCATATAAAAGCTTTTTTTTTTTTTAATATATATATCATTATTCCTGTCCTGTCAGCTCACCTGGTGACAGCAATCTGGATCCCCCCTTGTTTTGGATTCCTCATTTTTTATTAACTTTTAAAATACTGTAGCTGGCAAACAATAATCACTTAGTGAAAAGGCTAGAGCCTAATCCTTATTCTCCTTATTTAAGCGAACAATGCAATGTTGTTGGAAATAAATGTTTTTTTTTTTTTCTTAATGCACCACACGCCACTTTGAACCACAGCCACCCAGGCTAGCTAGCTACTGTAGCACTGCATTGATTGGGGATCGCTTCATGTTGCCATCTGCCCCTCAGGGCACATGGGATGTTTCTAACAGTTTGTATCATGACTGTAGAATGGTCAACTCTTGAGCCGAGTTAGGTAAAGAGTGGATTGTACTGTGGGAATTGGAATTCCTTTTGGTTTCTCCTGAAGTTTGGTGTAGAGTACCAAACTGTACCAAACCTCCTGACAATCTCCTTAGGATTTTCTTGAGATCTTACTGATTTGGGATCAAATTTCAGAATATGTGGCTGTTGTAAGAAGGCTTCCACAGTATGGTTTTCTTTTCTCCTTGTACGTCATGCTAAATAGCTATCATTCTGGTGGGAAGCTAACAGCTCCTTGTATTTGCACATCAGCTTCTCATGCTTCCCTGATGGAGCTGGTTGTTCTATTTGGCCTTAATAGAAAATGTGAGAAAGTTCACACACTCTCACTCTCTCACACACACAAACAGTGCACACATTACCTGAAGTCGAACACATCTCTAGGGAGTTGCCCAAAAACCTTGTACACTCTGAAAACCTTGAAACATCTGACACTGAAAGGTATTTTAAACCTTATACACACAATGCACACTTTTATTCTGTGATTTCATCATAAAATAGGTCATGCTTTTCACCGATGAGTAAAGTAGAAGCCCGGTGTTATTACAACCTCAAGGCGGTTGACATTTGCTCGTATTTGCTCTGCCTGACAGGGCTTCGGGTTTTCCGGCATCATAGCGGCGACGCTTAGAGTAATTCTGCAGTTCACAAGAAGTTTCTCTCTCGCTTCAAACAGTAGCTACGGCAGACTGACTTGCGCTGATGGAAATCGATTTGTTTTGTTTTTGTTTCCCTCCTTCGCTGTATTGGACAAAATGATGATTATGAATGGCAGCATTGGTGTCGATAAGAGAACTTGTCTTGAAGGTGAATATTTGCCTCTTTTTTTTTTCCTCCCGCAAAATACCGTGCACCTGTTTCCCCTCTTCTCATCTCGATTCTCTGTAAAATCATGAACTGAGAAGTTAGTTTCGCTTTACACTTTAGCAACATTTTAATCAAAGAACCGAACAGAGACCATATGGCAGAGCTACTTAAGTATAACTTAAGTATAGATTTAATCCCTTTGATCACAATCTAGTAAAATAAATAAGAATTAAAACACGCCATGTCATGCTGTTCTAGGAAAATAATCCACAATGAAGTAGTACAGGTTATTGTTCTGCGTACATTTTATGTTGTATAATGTCTGTGAAGTCAAGTTCCCACATGGTGCAAACATGCGCAGAAAGAATGTATTCATTCTGACAAGAGAGACGTGATCAGATCAAGTGTTTACATGGCTAATATTTAAACTAAACTATTCAATATTAAACCGATCATTAAAACAGTTTCTCTTTCTTCATTCCCTTAGCAGTCATGCTTTTATCACCGTTTAGATTCATAAAATTGATGAAATGTTATTACAGCACTCACACTGGAGACTCCTTCCATAAAACTTAAAAAAAAAAAAAAATTCTTGACACAAACAATAACATCAATATTAATATACTAGCAAACCTGTGATTTGAGGCTGTACTGCTGTCAGAGTTGCTGATATGTAAAATCTAATCAACACCTTCTGACCATTCAGAATCCAGAATTCAACTACAGTGTGCGCTTTCTGAACAAGCGAGATGACCAAATGTCTTAGTAAAAATGAAAAAGCAAGGTGTTGGTGGATTCATGGATTGCAATGAGGCGTGGTGTTGAGGAAGTGAAGTATAAAACATCTGGAAGTGCTGTGTTGCTCCCATAGGCAACAATTACCATCCAGCACAGGTGTAATATTTTTTTATTACCATTATTGTTCATGTTGCTTCCAGGAAGCAAATGGAAAATAAAATTTCAGTTATTTTGACTGATGCTAAAATTTAACATGAAATGTGCAAAATATATTGTTATGATGATGATGATGATGATGATGATGATTATTATTTTGCCAGTCGCTTGAAACAGAAATGAGTATTTTCTATGGTATAGTAAAGACTAATAGAACAAAACATGTGCAAAATCCTAGACTTCTTTGAAAACTACACCAGATTTGTTTGGTCCTATTTCTGTACTTTTTTTCCCCCTTAAACTGGGTCAAACTGAAAGGGTGGAAATGTGTAATGGTGTCTCTTAAAACTATTAAAATCAGGTCTGAAGATTCACTCTGTAAATGCCATGAATAATAGATGCATTTTCAGAGGCTCATGGGAGGTTCGAATCTATGCCTTTGTCTATTTCAGGGCCCAGACTAACACTTCACTCATTTGCATTCTGCTTGTTTGTTTTTCAGCCTTATTTTTTTTTTACATGCCATTGTGTATTATAGTGCGTAGAGTGTGAACCTGGAGTTGTGTGAGATCCTCATTTTTTCATTCTGCACGTAATGCAGTTTCCCCAAAGTGCTTTACTGAGAACATGAGACTTTCATTTGTGGAAAAATATATAGCATACTAACTTATTGAGCTAGCTATGCAAATATTACATGCTGCCCTACCTTTAGTGCCATTATACCATGTCATCAAGTCCACAAGGATTCTAAGTCCTGATTGGTCAGTAGGTGTTGATTTGATTTTCTAAAACATTCAAACTGACAGTAGTGCAGCTTTCATGTGCTTATACGTTATCGTTTCTATAGTAACAACTCATTCGCAGGGATGTTACCTAGATGTGATTTAAAGCATGAACTAGTTTTTCTTCATCGTTTAGAGACAATATATTCCTTAATATTTCATGATTTCAGAGGTTTGTCATGAGAATTATCTGTAGATCCACAAAACAAGTCAAGTCGTTGTGTCAAAAGACAATGATCTGGGGAAGGATACAAGAAACTTTCTGCAGTATTGAAAGTGCCCAAGAGAACAGTAAATTTCATCATTCTCAAATGGAAGAGATTAGGAACAATCAGAGAGCCCAAATCTGTCTGTCCAGCCAAGATTCAAAATTCAAGATTCACATAACTTTATTAATCCCAGAGGGAAATTTCTTTGTCTTGGTTACAGTTGCTTTGATTAATTTACCGGGAAGAAAGGGAAAAAAAATTAGATTAGACAGGGGGTGGGAGTTAAAAAAAAGAAAATAAATAAATAGAAAATAGAATTTAATATAGCACACAGTAAGGTACAGTACTGTAAGTTACATATTGCACTAAGGATAATTAATATACAGATATTGCACTTGGAATGTAAATGAAAAGAAAGAAATTGCACAAATGGTACTGGTAATCAGATATTGCACTTGGAATTTATATTGAGTTGTGGGAGCACTAGTGTCATAATGTAATATTGAACAGTAACTACTGACAATCGCTATCCCGTAGTGTAAACATTACAGAGATGAGTTATACTCTATAATTTTATGGCCATTGGGAGAAAAGATCTCCTGTGGCGCTCTGTAGAACACCGAGTAACTTGGGACGAAAGTCCTTGGTCAGTCAGGTATCCAAAAACACAAGGGTGACTATATATATATATTGAGATTCTAAGATAGGAGAGATTTACAGAAGGACAACCATCACTGCAATCCACTGTGGTACTGTAGCAGCCAGACAGAAGTCGTTCTCACTAAAAGGCACATGACAGCCTGCTGGGAGTTTGCCAAAAAGCACCTGAATGACTCTCAGCCCATAAGAGGCAAAATCCTCTGGTCTGATGACACAAAGATTGATCTGTTTGGAATCAGGAAATCAGGCACTGCACATCAACTTATTAAAACACTCCCTATGGTCAGACACAGTGGGGGCAGTAGCATCATGCTGTGGGGATGTTTTTCTTCTGCCACTGGGACTGGGAGACTAGTGAGTATGGAGAGAAAAGAAACATAAAAAGCTACCCTGAGGGAAAACCTGGATCTGAGACTGGGGAGACGTTTACATTTCCACAACCCAATGTTTACCACCAAGAAAACACAAACGTGGCTTCAGAACAACTCTTTAAAAAAAAAAAAAAAGTCTCGGAGTGGCCCAGCCAGAGACTGGACTTGAACCCAATAGAGCATCTCTGGAGAGACCTGAAAATGGCTCCCCAAATGGCTGCCCAAATGTTGCCCATCCAAGCTGGTTGAGCTTGAAAGATTCTGCCAAGAAGAATGAAAGATATTTCCAAAAGAATAGTGTGCCAAGCTTGTAGCATCATTCACAAGCAGAATTCTCTCTGTCATTGCTGCCAAAGGTGCTTATGTAAATGCAGTGTGTCATTGTGGAGCATTGTGTACACTGTAAACCCGATTAAGTTGGCAAAACTCAAAATATTTGAGGTAATCATCAGTTACATCAATTTTTTTTTAAGTAATGATGTTTCCAATTTTAAGTAAACAGAACGATCAGTTTTTGAGTTTGTGCAAATCGAATACATTTTTGCAGACAATCCAGCCCGGGAATCAAACCCTGGCGTTCCGCATGGCACGCGAAACAACTACCACTGAGCCACCAGTGCTCTATAGATTTTCCATTGGTGGACGTTTATGTGACAGTTACAGTTACTTAAGCACTTACGATTACATAAAATATCAAATTTGTTCGGCTAACTTGAAAAGTTTCATTTCTACAAACTCATAAATGCCAAAAAGTTCTGAATACTCAAAAATTCTATTAATTTGACCTAATTGCAATTATTTAAGTTAACAGTACTCAATGTGTTTAATTACTTGGAGCATTAGGGTTTACACTGTATAGAATGATGATAAATAAATTGATTTGAATCCATTTTAAGATGTATATAATGCATAACAAAATGTGGAAAAAATTGAAAGAGTACGAAAACTGAAAACACTGTAAATATAGCAATCACCCCCCCCCCCCCCCCCCCCCCCCCCCCCCCTTAAAAGCTTTGGTCGCCCATGTCCCTTTTGCCAGTTCACAAGATTTCTTTCTTTGAAGCAACTTTGGTAGGGCATTTGATGACAGCAGACTATGAACATCCCACAAAAACTGCATTTATTAGCGGTCTGGTAATCATCTAGCTATTACAATTTGTCTCTTGTCAAATTCACTCATATCCCTACACTTGCATATTTTTTGCTTTCAACATGTCAACTTCAAGGGAAAAAAAGTTCACTTGCTGTATTACAACTGTAGCTACACTGACAAGGGCCAAATTGTGATGGCTAGATGTGACTGGGTCATCAAAACTGCAAAACTGTGGGATATTCCTGGTCTGCAATGTCAGAACCTAACAAAAGTGTGCCAAGAAAGGACAACAGGCAAGAGGTTTTGGTGGCAAAAATGGGAACTTACTTATTATTAGATGGGATGCATGCATGTACGTATGTATGTATATAAAATGCACATTTTATAGCATAATGTTAAATTTTTTAAAATCTGTATTAAAGATGTCATGGTAGTGTATTGGTTATCAGTGTGGCCTCATATCTTTAGGGTTGAGGGTTTGATTCCCACCTTGGGTCTGTGTGGAATTTGCATAATCTCCCCCAGCTTGCTGGGTTTCCTCCCACAGTCCAAAGTCATGCAGATTAGGCTACCTGGTGTCCCAAATTGACCAGTGTGTGCTTGTGCCCTGTAATGGATTGCCTCCATGTTCGGGTGTACCCAGGATAGTGCCTAGGACCCCTGGGATAGCCCTCCTGTGACCTTACAGGATAAGCAGTGTAGAGAAAGAAAGAGACTGACAGTTATTATTACATAATTAAAGTTCATATTTCCTTAATCATAGTTTTTAATTGTGATGTTTTTTTTTTACACTTAAAACTTGACTCCACCCCAAGAACTCCAATGTATTTATTTATATTTAGCTATACTCTACATTCAAATAAAAAATATCTTATTATCTCATCTTATTGTTAAAAAAATAAACTAAGGTGGCCTCCGAGTGGCGCAGTGGTTAAAGCGCTCGCCCTATCATCCGGAGATCGCTAGTTCGAATCCCGGGTGATGCTGTTACCTCTCGCAGCCGGAGGTCTAGAGAGAGCTGATTGGCCGAGCTCTCTCAGAGGGGAGGGATGAGAGGTACTTAGTGCTCCTACATTAATCACGGCTCTACAGCCAGTCAGGGGCGTCTGTGAGCTCGCGCAACGGAGGGAGTGGATAGCGCTGTCCTCCGAGTGTGTTACGCCGCCCCCAACGGTGCGCGAGCGAGCAGTTCGAAAAGATGCGGTCGGCCGGCGTCACGTGGTTCGGAGGAAACACGTGATAGTCTTCGGCCCTCCCGGCTGAGTGGTAGTAGTAGCCTTAATGTGGGAGCCCCCTAGTGACGGGGAGGAATTGGACACGACTAAATTAGGGAGAAAATCGGGGAAAAAATAAAAAAATAAAAAATAAAATAAAAATAAAAATAAACTAAGGGTTACAATTTCTACACCTGTTTCACAATCAAAACATCTACCCTGAATTAGTCCTTTTCCAGTGCTGTTGTATTGATAACAGAATTCTCTGAAAGACTTGAATTTAGAAAGCTGCCTAAAACACAAATAATTGCTGTGTGTGCAGGTAATGAGACGAATAAGGAGCTGTGTGATGAAGCTTCGCTCCCCGGGCCTGTCTCATGTGTCGTCCCATGTCCTAATGACTGCGTCCTCAGCCCCTGGACGTCCTGGTCCACCTGCTCGCAGACGTGCTCAAGTAAAACAGCCGAGGGCAAGCAGATGAGAACGAGAGCCATTCTTGCTTACGGCGCTCGGGAAGGTAACAGGGACCTAATGCATCCTTGTACTGGTGTAGTCTTAGAAATCTTCTCTTCTAGTTAGCGGGTAAGTGTTAAAGCCATTATCTCCTCTTGGTATAGGTAATCCTATACGAATACCTCATGCTAGGCAGAAGTAACAAATGGTTTGAGCATTTACAAATTTTGTTTTTAACTTGTCAGGGATTATGCTCAAAGCGATGTTATTACTGACTACCACTAAAATTGGAAGGTTATAAACTTTTAGAAAACTTCTTCTTCTTCTTCTTCTTCTTCCGGCTGTTCCCGTTAAGAGTTACCACCGCTGAACATTTGTCCCCACATCTAACTCCACATCTTCCTTTGTCACTCCAGCCTCTTGCATGTCCTCCCGCTTGGACCTTCCTCTTCTCCTCCTGCCTGGCAGCTCCATCTCTAACATTCTCCCCCTGATGTACCCTTCATCCCTCCTCTGCACATGTCCAAACCATCTTAATCTGGCCTCTCTGTCTTTGTCCATACCTATACTAATGTACTCATTCCTAATCGTGTCCATTCTTGTCACTTCCAAAGAAAATCGCAACATCTTCAGCTCTGCCATCTCGAGCTTTGCTTCGTGTCCTTATGTTCAGCAGAAATGTCTCCAAACAATACAACATTGATTGCCACTACTGTTCTATAAACTTTCCCTTTTATTCTCGCCGATACCTTTCTGTCGCAGGTCACTTCTGATTCTCGTCTCCACACATTCCGCCCTGCCAGCAGTCATTTCGTTCCACACTCCCCACTGCTTTGAACAGTTGACTCTAAATATTTAAACTCCTCTACCTTTCCTACCTCTATTCCTTGCACCCTGCACCCCACCCTCTCTGTCATTGACATACATTCTGTCGTGCTCCTGCTGATCTTCCTGCCACTTTTTCTCCACCTCGCCCCACCTCTCTAGGCTCATCTCAACCTGTTCCCTACTCATGCTGACGGTTCGAATTAATTCAATTCAATTTCATTTATGTGGCGCTTTTAACAAAAGCTCTTTAGTGATTTTGTCTCAAAGCAGCTGCACAAAATTAAAAGAAGATTTTGGAAATGTGTAGGAGAAAGTAAAAAATGTATAGAGCGTAGTGATCTGCCAAGGGCGACGGTGCCAGAGGCCAGGAAAATCTGCTTGGGATGGCAATATGAAGAAACCTTGAGAGGAACCAGAATCAACAGGGAGCCCATACTCATTTGGGTCATAATAAACAGGAATTTGTTTTTGCTGACATACTGTGTTAGGCACCTAGAAGTTCAGTATAACCAAAGAAGTTACCATCATGGCACCCGGATGAGTCAGACAGGTGCAGAGGGGGTCTGGATCACTGGGAGCTCGGGAGCAGCGTGTGTAGCTCCAAACCATTGATCATTGATCACAATATCATCTGCAAACATCATGATCCATGGGGACTCTTTTCTACCCTCATCCATCAACCTGTCCATCACCACTTTAAACAGGAAGGGACTAAGACCAGAACTACTGTATGGTGCACTCCCACTTCACCTTAAACCATGCAGTATCTTGTACCACCTAATTATCGGCCAATGCCGACTTCAATGAATGACTTCTTCATGCGATACCACAGTTCATCTCTGTTCACCTATTATACGTTTAGCAATATAAAAATACCAAAATCCTCTTGCTAATCTTGTCATGTTAGTTCATAATAGCTATTATGTGTGAAAAACATTTATAGATATTATTTAAAAATCCTTTTAGAAATCCTGTCAGGTTATGCAGTGTTAGCCGCCTAATCGCGAAGGTTTACTTTGATTTATGAAACTTTTCTCTTAGGATTTCTGTCAGATTCGCTTATGTTAGCTAGTTAAAGGTGAGGAATAAATATGACTTTGCTTGAAGAAATATTGCCAGGGATTATGCTTAGCTATTTTGCTAGCCATGTTAGCTTTCTGTCAAGCATTGTAAAAAAAACTATAAACATTTATGGATATTAAAAATCCTGTCAGGTAAGATTGTGATACCCAGCTACAGTAGTTAGTGATAAAGTAGACTTTCAGAATACAATATTTATTTTAAGGTCTTACAATGACAGCAAAGTTTTCTGATAAAACTTCCAGAAACTTCTGTGGTATTTTGCCGACTTTGATTGTTGTTCTAGACGAGGCATTTAGAATTGTGTGTATGATCTTCACTTTGAAGTGGAAAGTCTAGCTAGAAAGTGGTTATGGACTCCTTAGAAATCCCTGGGAACTCATTACAAAGTCAAAAAGCACAATATTAGCATGCTGCAACCTCGAGGACGAACACGACTCGTGTCGGGTCATTTGCTCGAATGGGTTTGTCTGAAGAAATCATTTCCACAAAAGTGCCCTTGAATTATTTGCTATTCAAAAGACAAGTCTTACTTTCATCTTTATCATAAGTATGTACTGTCTGCCTGCTGCGTTCTGCAGACATCTTGCCCTGCTTCCTAATGGAAAACACACACGCTAAACACACCAATTCGTGCAGAAAGCCCTTTATGCATTATGGATGTCTTTGAGAGTGGATTTGAGCGAGGCGGCAAAAGGACTGATATTCATACAGCAAAAACAGATGCATTGACTCTGGACCTTTTGGAATTCACCTGCTTTCTTTAAGCTTTGTTCTGTGTGTTTGAAGTATTTTTTTTTTTTTTAGGGGAACGAACTTACTCTATAGAAAATCTGTTTAAAAAGTAAAAAAAATACAGCCATTTTTCATGTTTTCACACTGAAAGATGGTGTCAGTTCTCGCAGCCTTGAAGATACAAAGGTGCGAATCCCAACACAGCAAACATAAACAGCATCAGAAGAAGGTGTAAACTGAACCTAAAAAAAAACATAATTTTTTTTTTCTGGTGAAGATCTTCACCTCTTGGTAGCAATCTCTGTCGACTCATTGAGTCAGCTTTTTTAGCTGAACTCTGAGACCTGCCTTTTATTTCTGAGTATTTCTAAATAGAACGGATTTCTTTCCAAAATGAAGACATGACAAAGAAGACCAGAAGCACTTGCACTGAAAATGCATCCAATAAACTGCAGCCACAACATTGAAAGCATAATTTTAATATTTTTCCATGTTATTTTAATAGTGACACTAGCACCTCCAGAGTCGTTTGTTTCCTGCCTCTTGTGTGCATGGAGCTGGAATGTTCTTCCAATGCTTGGATAGTGCCCTGCATCCCCTGGCCATGTACAGTACAGGAGAAGCGTTATAGAGAATGAGTGAGTGAGTGAGTTATTTCAATAGTTATAATGAGGAAAGTGAGGTTTAGTGGAACACTTATCATCTGCCATGCAGAATTCCTCTGTCTGGTTCCCAGCCAATGGCCAAAGCCCAGAAACTGGATGCCAGTCCCAAGGCAGGATAAAACAAGAAGATTGCATCAGGAAGGGCTTTCGGAATTAGTGTGGCTGAAAGAACAACAGCAGGCACTTTTTCATAACTATAACATGGTTTTAACAAATTAAGTAATTAATAATCCAATAAATTTGATGGGGAAAAAATAGCACTGAGTCATGTGGGAGCTGAATGAGTCAACATTTACTGGCGAGCCAAGTCAAATGATCTCACTAAAAATAAATAAATAAATAAATAAACCACAACAGCAGCAACAACAACAATAATAATAATAATAATAATTATTATTATTATTATTATTTAATTGGCATTTAAATCCTTACTTTTTGAGCTCTTTGCTGTTATATAAATATGGATATGAGAGATTGTGTAAAGCTTTAGGTAGCTGTGAAAAATTAAACCCTAGTATTAAGTGAGCATTTATTCTTTACATCCATACAGAACATGGATCTATACTTTTTTTGGATTTTTAATTTAAGATTATGAATTTTTTTAAATTATTATTACACCAAGTAAGGAATTGTCTCACATCATCGATGCTAAGGAATTATAAAATAGCAAAAAAGCTAAAAAGAACGTCCCAAATAGTGATCTATTTGGAATGATTTTTCCCCTGTTTTGAAAGACAGCACCGGCGCACCAGGTCTCTCGAGGCCAAAGTCTTTCAGAGTCGCATTTTTCTCAGTCGTGGGTGTGCTTTCTCCTCGTTACAGAGATGCTTTCCTCGTGCAGATGGACAGGTCTCGATTCTCGGTACCCCTTTGGGCTGCTCCGTCACCCAGAGAGCTTAGAATGTCAGCAATTATGTCAGACACGCTCTCATTTCGCCGCTGAAGAGCGAGACAGAGGCTTGGAGTGTTGTTGAGGATTTCATCTGCTTCCATGTAGACAAGAGAGAGGAGCAGGCCTGGTGTTAAAGACTAGAAAATAGATTTGGATTACAGGAATTAAATATTGAACATTTGTCTACTTTTGCTGTTTACTTGTTTAATCAACAAAATGATTGAAAACTGTCAACAACAACAAAAGAATTCCACAAACTCAACTCAGTCTTACATTATTTGTTATTGGACTTATAAACGTAAATAAATATAGCTTTCAAAGTCTGATAATTATATAAACATTTATTTGCTTGACTTCAGTAATGCATTTAGGTTACCTCATACAGTAGCTTAAACCCCTGTCAGAAATTGCCAGATTAACTCATTTTATGAGCTGCGTTCAAGTCAAATTGACGTTTACAGATGACTTCAATCATAGTAAGGTGGTGAGACTCTTAGCCCCAGTAAAATGCTGCAAACGTTTTAAAGTAAGCCGTACGTCCGTGAATGAACTCGAAGCCAACTGCAGTCATTCCCATGAACATCCAGTGAGTGGAATGCTTGATTCCTGAAAATCAACAGATAACTTGTCGCTGACTTGCAGAAGAGACACATCTGTCTGTGGGATCTGTACACATCACTCACCAACACCATTTTCACATTACAGGAACACGACCAGGAGTTCCTGCCACATCCCCCCGTACGGTCCTGATCTCACTCCAAGCCGTTCCCTCATGTTTGGCCCATTTAAGGATTTCTTGGGAGGCCGATGTTTCAGACATGAAACAGGCAGTTTGATAATGGCTCTGGCGTACTGAGAAAAAAAAAACAACCTTCTTGATCTTTATGGTATCCAAGCACTGGTGAAACGCTGGAATAAGTATATTAAGGTAGCAGGGGATTTTTTTTTTACAGAAGGAAGAGGAGTAAAAGTGAGTAAAAAGAACTGTGACCCTCAGAACTGTGTTCTTTTATTCTGCAAAATCAAAAGTCCCACTCAGATGCCACTTGTATTCAAGAAAATGTTGCCTATTACCTTGGTTTTGAGTGTTGTTAAAGCCAGAACACTTCATTAGAATTAAGCCAGATATTTAAAAAACCTACCTATTGGTGTATAAAACATTCAATTCTGTGTAGAGCACATATATACGGAGTATAAGACGTATTTTGGGATGTCTGATGGCTCCTTATCGGAAATGTAGTCCAGTTTATAGAGGGTAGGGGTCATTATTTCAGAGAGGTGCACTTATTTGTGGTTTATGGAGCAATTTGGGATCCAGCCATGTTGTCTGTGCGTTTCCAGGAGGCTCCAGCTGCCCGAATGCCAGCACACTACAGGAAATGAGGAGCTGTAACGAGCATCCCTGCGTTGTTTATCACTGGCAGACCGGGCCGTGGGGGGCATGCGCTGAGGACGCTTCAGTCACTGTGCTGAACTCTACCCGCGCCACGCCCTCCAGGCAGGGCGAGACATCCTGCTCTACGGGCATGCAGACCCGTAAGGTCATCTGCGTCAAGGTCAACGTGGGACAAGTGCCTCCAAAAAAGTAAGAGGCCACATTAAATGTAAATTATATACGATAGATTTAGATTTATAGACAGGAGTTCTTTTCACACTGTATATCAAATATCTTTATATACTAAAGGCAAGCCACTTTGTGAGATAAGGCTGTTTAGAGCACACATTTCCCAGAGGAAACCCACCAAGGCGGCTTAACGGTTAGCACTGTCGTCTTACACCTTTAGAGTCTCGGTTTGATTCCTGCCTCAGCTCTGTTCTCCCCGTGCTTGGTGGGTTTCCTCTGGGGAATCTGGTTTTCTCCCACAGTCCAAAGGCTAAATGGCGTTCCCAATTTGCCCGCAGTGTGTGAATGAGTGTTTGTGTGTGCCCTGCAATGGATTGGCACCCTGTTTAGGATGTACCCTGGCTTAAGTCTCCTGGGATAGGCTCCATGTCCCCCTGGACCTGATATACGAGTAAAGTCGATAACGTTGTGTGGAGCGTGAGTGTTTAGAGCACATTTTCAAGAACTAAACTAGGACAAAAAAATGGCTGACACGACTTGCCGACCGTAACCATACCAACAGTCCTCAGGATTTGATGTATTGTGTGTTCTGAGGTGCTTTTCAGCCCAACACGGTTGTAAAGAGTGCTTGTTTTGTTACAGTACCTTTTCCATCAGCTCATTTCATTCTGGCTGTGCTCCTCTTAGGTCTCTCATCAACAAAGCGGTTATGTCTACAAAACTAACACTCATTGTCCACACGTCCTGTAAGGCAATGTTCATCCTCTAAGACAATGTTCAATGTTGCATGTGAAAATCCCAGCAGATTAACCTTTTTCTGAAATACTCCTACCAGCCTATCTGGCACCAACAATCTTCCCCCACTCTGATTACCTGAACATTAGTCTGCACGATTTAATGAACTGAGCTGCTGCCACGTGATTGGCTGATTGATGCACAATACTGGTCAGCCATCACTGTGTTTGTAAACCAAATACTCCCATGCCCGTGTTTTGCTTTTCATCATTGGGAAAGTGCAAAAACGTGCACCGTTTTTCTGGAACTCACTAAGGACCACTTTTGAAAGAGGGGAAAAAAAAAAAAACCTGATTTAGAATACATGATTAGCATATAAGCTAAAAGCTTAATGTCATTCAGCGCTTAGTGGTGCTTCATTACTACATTAGAAAGACAGAGAGCACATCACAATACTCAACCCTGTTCTGGAGTGATCCTGGAGTTAAGAGTCTCAGAGTGGGCTAATGAGGGCTGTGCATTGGTTTGTGTGTATCACTTTTGTGTGTGTGTGTGCGTGTTTGTGTGTGCGCGTGAATATCTGAGTAGCATAGATTGCTTTAGGGAAAATGCAGTCTGCACCCAAAGTCTGTTTCTCCACTCCAGGCAAAACCAGGCCGGCGGAAGAAAAAAAAAGAAAACACGGTAAACACGCAGGAGCAAACATGCTAATTAGCTCCGTCATTTTCAAACGGCTTAATTTCTTAGCAGCGCTAATGGTAGTAATTAAGTTTGCTGGATTCTTGCAATTTAATTACTACAAGATGAGAATCATGCACTGTGCTTGAGACAAACCGCTATAAAAACTTTCACCGATCCAGTGAGGAGTGAAAATGGTTAGCATGTAGAGCAGCAGCGGTGCAGTGGTGACAGCTCTGAGCTTGCGACTGGAAGGCAGAAGGTTGGCAAACATGCAATTACTATTCATTTTAATCATCGTATCATTTGCAGTCTTCTTTTTTTTTAATTAACCCATGTTTACATACAGTATAAATAAAAATTTTTAAAAATGCAGTCAGTTCGATTACCGCCTCAGGTCCGTGTGGGTGGAGGAGTTTGAATGTTCTCTCCGTGCTTGTTGGGTACTCGGGTTTCCTCCCACAGATCAAAGACATGCAAAGTAGGCTAATCGGCGTCAACAAATCGGCGTGAATGAGCGTGTGAGTGTATGTATGTGTGTATGCCCTGCAATGGATTGGCACCGCGTCCAAGGTGTACCCCACCTTGTGCCCCTAAGTCTCCTGGTGATATAGAAGATGAGTGAGTGAGCGAGCAATGTACTGTAGTCATATATTATTTCAAATAACCTAAAAATATATGTCTGAAATATATCTTACCTTACATACAACTGGCAAGTTCAGCGAGACCAAGAGAAAACAGGGAAACCCCAAACTTACCTAGACAAACTAATTGGAAACAAACGCCAACCAGGCGCAGATGTAATTGGAGGCATGTTACAGGTTTTTAGTACAGATGAGTGTAGTCCAGCACCTCTTTGATGTGATCCTGACCAAATGTAATAGTTTATTTATTTATTTATTTTTATATAATAAAAGAACTTAGCAGATGATTGGGGAATTAGAGAGAGGAAAAGTAAAAATGAAGTGAAGAGAAAGTGGAGTTTGCAAGTGGAGTGTGTGTGTGTGTGTGTGTGTGTGTGTGTGTGTGTGTGTGTGTGTGTGTCAGGAGCAGTGCCCAGCAGGCATGATGGCTTGAAGCTAGTGACCTTTGGCAGTGGCGAGATGAAGAGGTGGGCATGAAACGGAGGCAGCAATCGCAAGCTTGCCGGCAGCATATCTGCGTTGAAGGCCAAAGAACCAGGGCACAGTTTGATGGCAGCAGCAACAGGTTGGAGTCGAAGGCGAAAGAGGCTTTGAATCTGAAATCAACCTTGAAGGCTGGAATCTAAGGCATGGTAGTCAATAATCTGTGGCAAACGGAAAACCCCAAATCTCAAGCAGGGAAGCCAACGTGGCCGTCTTAGTCCTGTGGCTGCGGCGACAGGCCTGAACTAGAACTGGCCCACGTATTAAGGGCGGCTGAATCTGGGTAACGGGCCGTAAGTAAAAGTAGAAGTGCCAGGGCAGTGGCCAGAACATTAGCGGGTGGCCCTCTGCAAGCTGCCCAGAGGCGAAGAACACTCCTCAAGGTTAAAGGGTCTAAAGAGCATGCAAACACACCGCGGCTCCCACAGCACACTGTCTCTACCCTGATCTCTCTGATTTCTCCCGATCCCCAAACTGATCTTCGTGCCTCCTTTTATCCAGGACGGAAGGATGTCCAAGCCCTTAAGGCAAGATATTTCACCAGCCGAGTCATGTTTAGTGGCCCCGCCCACTTACATTCCTGCTGATTGAGAGGCTGCAGTGCTGAATGATATCATTAGTCTCAGTTTCCTTAATGAATGAGAAGCTTTTTTTTTTCAATCCATAACAATATCAAATGATATATATTGCATATACAGTACAAACGCGTCTCTTCTGCTTGTTGCTTGTCCTTAGCAGTGGTTTCCTCGCAGATATTCTAGCATGAAGGCCTGATTCACACAGTCTCCTCTTAACAGTTGTTCTAGAGATGTGTCTGCTGCTAGAACTCTGTGTGGCATTGACCTGCTCTCTGATCTGAGCTGCTGTTAACCTGCGATTTCTGAGGCTGGTGACTTTGATGAACTTATCCTCCGCAGCAGAGGCGACTCTCGGTCTTCCTTTCCTGGGGCGGTCCGCATGTGAGCCAGTTTCTTTGTAGCGCTTGATGGTTTTTGTGACTGCACTTGGGGACACTTTCAAAGTTTTCCCAATTTTTCGGACTGACTGACCTTCATTTCTTAAAGTAATGATGGCCGCTCGTTTTTCTTTACTTAGCTGTTTTTTTTTTACCATAGTACAAATTCAAACTCTTTGAATGACGAGGTGTGTCCAAACTTTTGCTCTGTACTGTAAATTTCAGTTGTATATTTAATACATTGCATATAACATTGAATAGGACTATAATTTTACAAATGTAATAAAATGTAGAAATGCAAAACAAATTTGGGTAGTTATTATAATGTTTAATAATAAGATTAAAAATTTTAAATGGTGTCTCACACTGTAAAGCTTTAAAGCAGCAGACAGACAGGGAGAAATGAAAATAGACAAAATCCTTGAATGACAGACAGACAGAAATCCTGATCCACTGCCAGACAGACAGGCACAAGTCTGAAAACCAGTCTGATGCTCCACACACACACACACACACACACACACACACACACACACACACACACACACACACACACACACACACACACACACACAAAAAAGCATCCTGATAGCTGAGTCATGCCAAATAAAAGACCTCAAAACTAATTAGAGTTTCTGTGTCAAGTAACAAAATGCACTTAAACACCTGCTTTCTCTAATAGCAGGAAAGTTACATGCTTCAGTGCGCAGGGAAAGACGTGGTTTTTTTGTTGTTGTTTTTTTTTCAAAAAGAAGGATTTGTCGAGCTTATTGTTCCTGCGCCAGTGCTTGAGCAGCGTATCGGCGTCTTTTAGTCATGTGAGCCAGAAATCACACCTGCCACAGATAACACCGCCCTGACGGACTTTATTAAACACATGACGCGAGTCCAGATAACGGGATGCGATGAGAAACCTGGGTCTGATTTTCAGCCCCTGCGTGTGCTCTAAATCGGCAAATGTAACACAGGTGCATCATGTACTGGCTATTCGATATTTAATGTGTTAACTTTATTTAATAATGACGTCACCTGAGATAAAAATGGCCAGGAAGGAATCAGGAGCTCATCTCGGAGCAGAATTAGCATCGTCTCCCTCTGGATGGCTGATAACCACTAAACTTATCAGTTACTATCAGTACTTTTATCAGTACTGTACAATGTAACAGTGTTGACCACATATGCTATGGAACAACACCTGTGTGGCATCTAATACCACAGATGGTTTGGTTTTACATTAGTTTAAAGAATCCCAAGAAATATATTAATAATAATTCAGCATCACTGATAATTAGACCAAAGAAGATTCACCGATGAGACTTAGATGAGAAATAAATACAGCTCCAGTCATTTACTCGGAGAGAGACAGAGAGAGATAGAGTCAAGTCAAGTCAAGTCAATTTTATTTATATAGCGCTTTTAACAATTGACATTGTCGCAAAGCAGCTTTACACAATAAAAGAAGTAAGTTTGCAATGTGTATGAATCAAAATGATAAGATTGTCCCTGATGAGCAAGCCGAGGGCGACGGTGGCAAGGAAAAACTCCCTGAGATGGTAATAGGAAGAAACCTTGAGAGGAACCAGACTCAACAGGGAACCCATCCTCATCTGGGTGATAACGGACAGCAGGGATTGATCAGCATAATAATGTGTACTGGAAGTTCAGTATAACTGGAGATGTGTTTAAAATTAAAATTAAAAGGAGTCCAGTTTGTTCCTGGAGGCTCAGGTAGACTGTAGGAGATTCCAGTCCTGAGCTATCGAACAACTGAAGTCACAGGTCCCCAGAGCATCAATCGATGACAGGACAGTCTTCATGGAAACCATCCCCAGCCACCACACGAATCCAGGCAGACCGCACTGGGCATCCATGCGACGAGATCTCCAACCAGAAGCAGGACTCCAGGACGGGTTAGACGGGTTCAGAGGGCAGAGGGGTCTGGATCACTGGCAACTCAGGAGCGAAACATGTATAGCTCGACAGAGAGACAGAGAGAGGGAAAGGAGAGAGAGAGAGAGAGAGAGAGAGGAGAGAGCAGAAGAGGAGAGAACAGAAAATAAGGAGAGATGGCAGTTAGGTCTGGTCACAGTCAACATGTATAAGGTGAATGTATATTTAGTGCAAAGTGCAAGCAGGGACTCTGGCAGGACTAACTATAACAGCATAACTAAAAGGGAGAGCCAGAAGGAAACACAGACATGAGGGCTCCCTGAGATGTAAAGCAACCAATCACCTCACCGTCAACAAACCTGAGTGATCAATGAGAGTGGGAAGGACAGCATCTAAACATACCAGTTCACCAGAATACTCTATGTCTATGAGTCCCCCAGATCTGCTCCTTTACCTAAGGTTAATCTATTTACAAAAATGCTTGGCTAAATAAATAGGTTTTTAGCCTAGACTTAAACACTGAGACTGTGTCTGAGTCCCGAACATTAATAGGAAGACTATTCCATATCTTTGGGGCTTTGTAAGAAAAAGATCTGCCCACTGGTGTAGTTTTAATAATACGTGGTACTGACAGGCAGCCGCCATTCTTTGATCGAAGTAGGCGTGGTGGATCATAAGACACTAGCAGTTCACTCAAATACTGTGGCGCGAGACCATTTAGTGCTTTAAATGTCAAAAGAAGTATCTTAAAATCGATGCGAAATTTCACAGGGAGCCAATGAAGTGTAGATAAGATAGGGGTGATGTGCTCGTATCTTCTGGTTTTAGTGAGGACTCTCGCTGCTGCATTCTGTACTAACTGAAGCTTGTTTATACACCTAGTTGAACAACCAGACAGTAAGGCGTTACAATAGTCCAACCTAGAGGTGATAAAGGCATGAACTAGTTTTTCTGCATCATTTAGTGACAATATGTTTCTAATCTTGGCAATATTTCTAAAGTGAAAGAAAGCTATCCTGGTGATATTATCTACATGAGCTTCAAACGAAAGGCTGGAATCTATAATCACACCGAGGTCTTTTACTGTTGCACTTGATGGAACAGAAAGGCCATCTAAAGTTACAGTGTGATCAGAAAGCTTACTTCTAGCTACTTGTGGTCCTATGACCAGAACTTCTGTCTTATCAGGATTAAGAAGAAGAAAATTAATTAACATCCAATCTCTTATGTCCTGCACACACTGCTCGATTTTACAAAACTGGTTTTTCTCATCTGGTTTTGCAGAGACCTATAATTGTGTGTCATCAGCATAACAATGAAAACTAATACCATGCTTACGAATTATGTTGCCCAGAGGAAGCATGTAAAGGGAAAAAAGCAGTGGGCCTAAAACTGAACCCTGTGGGACACCAAACTCCACTTGAGAACATGAGGAATGGTCACCATCTAAATCTACAAACTGATAACGATCAGTCAAATAGGATCTGAGCCACAAGAGGGCAGTTCCCTTAATTCCTACTACCTTTTCTAATCTGTGAAGGAGAATACTATGAACAATGGTGTCAAAAGCTGCACTGAGGTCCAGTAACACAAGTATAGTGACGCAACCCTGATCAGAGGCCCATAGGAGGTCGTTTACTACTTTAACAAGTGCTGTCTCTGTGCTGTGATGAGGCCTAAATCCTGACTGATACAGTTCATTTATGCTATTTCTGTGTAGATGTGAACATAGCTGCTGTGATACTACCTTTTCCAGAATCTTGGAGATAAAGGGAAGGTTTGATATCGGCCTGTAATTAGAAAGATGACTGGGGTCAAGGTCAGGTTTCTTGATTAGCGGTTTAATAACGGCTAATTTAAAGGATTTGGGGACATACCCACTACTGAGTGAACAGTTAATTACTTTCAACAGGGGTTCTATTATTGCTGGTACTATCTGTTTGAGAAAATGTGTCGGTACAGGATCTAATATACAGGTTGACGATTTTGAAGAAGAGATGAGTGAAATTAGTTCCCTCGCTTCAAGGGGAGTAAAGTGTTCTAAGTTCTGATGTGATGTGGTTAGATCATCTGAATTATTTAAATTGTCTGTTTTCAAAGCCTGAATTTTTTGCCTAATATTTATGATTTTATTATTGAAAAAGTTCATGAAATCCTCACTACTGCATGATGATGTTGTGGAGATTTCTGCAGTGGTCTTGTTTTTAGTTAAGTTAGCTACGGTATGAAATAAAAATCTCGGGTTGTTTTTGTTATTTTCTATAAGAGTGGAGAGATACGTTGATCTAGCATCACTGAGAGCTTTTTTATTGTTCAGGATGATCTCCTTCCAAGCTATTTTGAATACTAACAATTTAGTTTGGCGCCATTTACGTTCGAATTTTCGAGCGGTTTGTTTTAAAGCACGTGTGTGGTCATTATACCAAGGAGCGAGTTTCTTATCTCTAATCATTTTCCTTTTAACTGGAGCTACATTATCTAAGCTATAACGAAGTGCTGACTCTAGATATTCATTCGCCTGTTCGAGTTCTGTGAAGTTAGATGGCGATCCAATCAAAGTTGATAACTCTGGAAGATTATTGATAAAGCTCTTTGTGGTATTTGATGTAAATGTACGTTTAAGGTGGAAGCGCGGTGCTGTGCATACATTATTACTATGACACGCTTTAATCGAGACAAGGTAGTGATCCGAGATAACTTCAGACTGTGGAATTGTGGTTATATTTCCTATACTTAATCTGAAGGATAATATTAAATCTAAAGTGTGACCTGCTTTATGAGTGGGTCCTACTACACACTGATTTACTCCTACTGAGTCCAGAGATGTTTTTACTGAATTAAATCAACGTGGAAACTTCAGCAGCTTTGCGCCTCTGGGAGCCCCAGAAACTTCAAACTGGTAGACAGAGAGACAGACAGGAACACAGAAAGAAAGAACTCCTGACAGACAGACAGACAGATAGATAGAGAGAGAGAGAGAGACAGAGACAGAACTCTTGACAGACCGACAAAGAGATAGGACAGGACAGCAGCCAGACAGAGAGAACTTCTGACAGAATGAGAGCGAGAGACAGACAGTGACCTCGTAGTAGACAGACAGACAAAGAGTGAGTGGGACTGAGAGAAAGAATACCAGATGGACAAACAAAGAGAGGACTCCTGAAGAAAATACATACAAAGAGAATTTATAACAAATACTGTAGATGGCGAAAGAGAGGACTCATTAATGACAGACAGACAGACAGACAGAGAACTGCTGGCAGACAGACAGAGAGACGGACAGACAGACAAGCCCTGACAGACAGAGAACCCATGACAGACAGACATAGAGAGGACTTGACATGACAGAAAGACACATGGACAGACCATGAGAGCTTCTTTTAAACAGACAGACAGGGAGTCTAGACAGTCCTGCCAGACAGATGGACAGACAAACAATCAGAACTCATGACTGGCAGAGAGACAGGCAGACAGAACTTGTTTCAGACAGACAGGGGGACAGACAGAAATTTTGACAGACACACAGACACCAAGAACCCCTTACAGAAGCAGGCAATAGTGTATAATGCCACACACACACACACACACACACACACACACAGTTATATTTTCACTCTACACCCCTTTAAAAGTTCGGTAAGTAACTGGCATTATTAAGTGATTAACAGAGAGATTAACAGATCACTGCTGAATGTAAAGTTTTGTTTTTTTCTTTCCCGAGCGTTGCTAATGATCTGGTTCGGCGTGGGCTGCAGATAAACAAGACGTCTCTCCTGGTTTGAGCAATGACGACGGTTTAGTGCTAATTGAAAAATAATGACAGCTTGCGGAAGGCAGGGAACTGATATTTTTGGCGTTCCTGATGGATAAACGCACGAGCTGTTTTTAATGATGCCAGCGGAATAGCGAGCGAGCCGCGGAGACGATCTGAGGAGATCATCCGTCGGATTTCTGCCTGATATTTAGGGTTCGGCGTCCTGCTAGAAGAAAGGCAGGAGTTAAATGAGAGAAGCGTGACGTTGCTACAGTGGCACATCAATTCTCAGCCAAAATGTTTGGTTTAAACCGTATGAAAGTTTATAGAAAGCAAAGCAATGTTTGGAGAAACATTTCCTGCAAGTGGGTGCGCACTAATGGGCTTAATCAGTTACACATGTATCGCGAGCCGGTGTTAGCATCACAAGTTAGCATCAGAGCTCCAGGACCACACACAGGCGCCGAACGTGTTTTTGATCGACAAATACGGTTCTCCGGTGCGGTGCAAACTTTGATGCGTCTCATACAGTAACAGCATGGCTTTTATTCTGTTGTTTTTAATAGCTTTCTCCAGGGCACCACCAGGGTCGAGGGTTTGAATCCCTCCTTGAAAGAATGGATGAATTAATATTTGTTTATTTATGTTTGACTAACAATAACAACAACAACAACAACAATTATTATCAGTATATTTATTGATCTATTCCTCTCCAGTGCCTTTACAAAGTTTTGGCACCCCTGATCATGTTGGCACTAATAATGTTGGTGCGTAAATGGAGACCTGATTTCCAAAAGTTATAATTCATGTTACGGATTAGTGTTTAAAAAAAAAAAAAAAAGAGTACTTTTTAAAACTGCATTGAAATTTTTTAAATATCGTTTGTTCCTTATAGATGAAACACAGCTTTAAAGCTTAAATAATTCAATGATGGCCCTGCAAAACATCTTCTCACACACTTGGTTTTTAATCAGCTTGTGTAAAAGTTGCACTGTGCACGTCCCTGGGAATGAGCCGTGCCTACAGAAACGATTGTTGTACAGTATATGTGTGTGTGCCAAATTCTGAATTCTGGATTGCGCTCGAACCTCTCCAGCGCTTCATCTTTCAGACGAGCGTGACGACTGACGTCCTGTTGTCGTAAACCTCGCAGCGTGCACTACAACCCCCAAACAAATCCTCAGAGGATTAATCTCCCTGCTCTCGTCTCCCCACCCTGTTAAATACAGATCGACGTTTCTCAGCTGTAGTTTTATTGCCTCGTCTCTGATTCCCTCACAAACCTTGATCTTCATGATCATTTCTGCGTCTCTGCATCAGGAGGAGCAGCAGCGGCAGACTTGCTTGTTTTTTTTTTTGTTTTGTTTTTTTCCCTTTACGCTCGATTATTCTTCGATCAGTTGGTTGGAAAACGCTCAGGAATAAAGAAACAAAGTTCCAAAATGGTTTGTAGTCGTGGTCGTGCGCGTGCCTCAAATTTATCCAGATTACAGCTAACCGTCGGTCATAAACGAGACGCAGACGAAAGCCGATTATGGCCGGATGATAGAATCAGGAGGACATTGCGCTAAAGGAAGCGATCTGTCTTCGAGCACTTATCTCCTCGCAATATATAGCCTTAAGTCATGAGCTGGCAGGGAATAAGGAGAATTTATTATGGCGGAAGATTACAGTATTACGGGTGCTCTCGTGGCTTCGATTTAATGCCGCTGAGGGACGAGCCGCCGCCATGTTTTCAGGTCGGATTATCATGACATCCTGTTGCGAGGCCTTGAGGTAATTTGCATTAATCCTCATTCTGAACGGCACAGATTTACGAGTTTCATTCTGCATCATGTTTGTCTCGAAGCCGCTGTCCGTATTCATCTTCTTTTTCTTTTTTTTTTTAGTTTCCTGAAAGCAGGTGGTGCACGAGCTGACAGGAAGTTAAACCTGATTATTTCAGAGCAAGAACAAACTGTGTTGCCCTGGATACAAATTATCATCACGTAAAAGAAAAAGACGTGGCCTAACATTTTTTTCCCTTTTTTTTTCAATGGATACAGATGTTTTTCATTTCTTTTATAGTAGCACAGCTGTGTTCTGGTTAGTCAGAAGGTGTGGAATGTGCAGCTGTACCGTACAGTACATCTGCGCTGTCACTATAACGGTGTAGTTTCCTAAGTAACCGCTTACGTATGTCTTGGGTGCATGCAGAACCCTGATAAGAGTACAGTAAGACTAATAATAGAAAAAAACTAAAGTGTAATCGCTGTTATATGGTGAGGAGAACTGTGCTTATGTAATATTTAGGGAAGGAGTCTCCAGTTTCAGCCCTTTTTGAAGTTTGAGAGCTACAGTAAAACTGTAACATGGTTTGATGACGTGGGGATTTTATTTTTGCGCGTGTGTGTTATTGATTTGAAGAGAAGATTCAAATCACGTGAGAGCAGGAGCTCACTTGTTTCATGACATTAATGTAACTCTAAATGGATAGAAAGTACATGATGCTCCTCGGCAACTATTATTGTAAAGTGTTAAACAAGTGTTGTTTACAACATAACGCTACACTTCGTTCTTTCTTTATTTCTTTTTTATTTTATATTCTTCATTTGTTTTTTCCTATTCTCTCGTTTTACATCACCATTTTTGCGTTTTTTGAAAAATAAAGCAAGAAGTATTTCAAATACAGTGGCTTAATAGTCAGCACCGTCGCCTTGCACCTCCAGGGTCTGGGTTCGATTCCCGCTTCATGTCTGCATGTTCTCCCCGTGCTTGGTGGGTTTCCTTCGGGTACTCCGGTTTCCTCCCACAGTCCAAAAACATGCAGATTAGGCTAATTGGTGTTCCCAAATTGCCTGTAGTGTGTGAATGAGTGTGTGAGTGCCTTTCGATGGATTGCCACCCTGTACACGGTGTACCCCGCCTCGTGCCCTAAGCCTCCTGGCATATGCTCCAGCCCCCTTGCTACCCCTTATACAGGATGAAGCGATGTAGAGGATGAGTGAGTCAGTGAGTGGGTGAGTGTTACGGCATAACAGACTCCACAGACAATGTTTATTGACAATGAATAATAAACTGCTTTGGATGAGATGTGGATAAGGAGAGTGAACCAGAGAGGCTTATCTGATATGGTGATGGAGCTGGTGGACGGATGATCGCAGACATGACACGGAGGTAGGCGAGACAACGAGACGAGACGGCAGGAGACGAGGCGTGGGAAGATCGCTGTGAATAGCGGGTCATGGAGTCTTTGTCCGTAGTGGAGATCAGACGCTGGGTGACGGGAAGTGAGGTGTATTTATCTTGTGTTGGTGATGAGGTTCAGGTGTGTGTGTTTAGAATTCGGGTGATTGAGGACGTTGACTGAGGGCGGAGCCTGGCGTTTCTGTGACAGTGAGTGAGTATTGCAAATAAATATAGGACATTTTGCACATGTTTTCTTTGAGTGACTCCTGTGATTAAATGCCAAAATATTATGTAGAATCTGTTTTCGTTATGTCAGTGTCATTTTTGTGTCATTTTTCAAAACACTATAAATCCACCTCTCACAGTTTTATTAATACGTTGGATAATAATTTACAGTATATGTACTGTGTTCGTTGAGTTTTAATATAAAATGTATCAAACCCATGCTTTACTCGTCATTGCGTAACCAACCTGGAACAAGGAATCTAAAAAATAGTTGCCTTTTTAATTAAAAAGTTTGTCCAAGATCGTGAGAAACATCATCATCAATACAAAAACTTTGTTTTACAGCATCATCAGCTTCCTCCTCTACCAGCTTTGGTTTCATTTCAGTAGTTGATGACAGCTCCTTATTATAGTAGAGGATTGCACAGTGTAACATCTGTTCATGCGGTGTCTGACTGCATATGCGTCTGTGGTCCCATACGGCTTTAACAGTTCAAAAATCCCACTGGAAAACAGGAAAAGTGGACAGAACGAGACATACTGTAGCGAACTCAACAGCTTCTGGCTCACAGCGTTTCCGTCTCACGTCTCGTGCACACGTGTCTTTGGAGTGTTGTAAACGTCGTTTTCCTTTTCTTCAACATTCTCCAAAACTCCATTAAATGCATTTAGTTCACACATTAGTTTTGCACACATCTTAGTTTTGCTACATGATCATCTTAGAGAAAGAAGCGATTTGATTGTTTTTTTCAGGAAAAAAAAAGTCTGTCGATCTGAAATGCGGTGGCTACAGTATGTGTTGTGGGTTGTGTTCTTTCTTTCTCTCTTTCTTAGCCATGCGTTATGTTATTCGTTCTTTCTTTCTTTCTTTCTTTCTTTTTTTCTTATAAGAAATTAAAATAGTTTCAAATTAAAAGTTTTGTTAGAGACACATTTCTTTTTCTTTCTTTCTTTCTTTCTTTCTTTCTTTCTTTCTTTCTTTCTTTCCTGTCTGTTATGTCTTTCTTTCTTTTGTCTCTTTTTTCTTTACCGTTTTCTTTTTTTTCTTTAATACACATGTGCTGCCTTTCTTTCTTTGTTTCTTCCCTTTTTTACTGTGTCTTCCTATCTTCATTCTTTCTTTCTTTCTTTCCCATATGTTCTTTTTTCCCATATGTTCTTTATTTCTCTCTTTCTTAGCCATGTGTCATGTCTTCCTTCCTTCCTTTCTTTCTTTCTTATAAGAAATTAAAATAGTTTCAAATTAAAAGTTTTGTTAGAGACACATTTCTTTTTCTTTCTTTCTTTCTTTCTTTCCTGTCTGTTATGTCTTTCTTTCTTTTGTCTCTTTTTTCTTTACCGTTTTCTTTTTTTTCTTTAATACACATGTGCTGCCTTTCTTTCTTTGTTTCTTCCCTTTTTTACTGTGTCTTCCTACTTTCATTCTTTCTTTCTTTCTTTCCCATATGTTCTTTTTTCCCATATGTTCTTTATTTCTCTCTTTCTTAGCCATGTGTCATGTCTTCCTTCCTTCCTTTCTTTCTTTCTTTCTTTCTTATAAGAAATTAAAATAGTTTCAAATTAAAAGTTTTGTTAGAGACACATTTCTTTTTCTTTCTTTCTTTCTTTCTTTCTTTCTTTCTTTCCTGTCTGTTATGTCTTTCTTTCTTTTGTCTCTTTTTTCTTTACCGTTTTCTTTTTTTTCTTTAATACACATGTGCTGCCTTTCTTTCTTTGTTTCTTCCCTTTTTTACTGTGTCTTCCTACTTTCATTCTTTCTTTCTTTCCCATATGTTCTTTATTTCTCTCTTTCTTAGCCATGTGTCATGTCTTCCTTCCTTCCTTTCTTTCTTTCTTCCTTTCTTAACCATGTTATGTTGTTTTTTGTTTCTTTCCTTCTTTCTTTCCTACTTTCATTCTTTCTTTCTTTCTTTCCGATGTGTTCCTTTTTTCTCTCTCTCTTAGCCATGTTATGTCTTTCTTTCTTTTTGTGTGTGTTCTTTCTTTTATTTTTTCTTAGCCATGTCTTTTGTCGTTCTTTCTGTCTAGCTTTCTTTCTTTCCTTCTTTTTCTCATTTTTATTTTAAGAAAGAAAAAATTTACCATACCAGGAAGTAAAAACAAATGTAACAGAAACGTTATGATTGCTGTAATATTTTGTGTGTGTGTGTGTGTGTGTGTGTGTGTGTGTGTGTGTGTGTGTGTGTGTGTGTGTGTGTGTGTGTGTGTGTGTGTGTGTGTGTGTGTGTGTGTGTGTGTGTGTGTTTAGATGTCCAGAAGCTCCTCGTCCCCCATCAGTGAGACAGTGTGTGCTTCCCTGTAAGAAGGACTGTGCAGTAACAGCGTTCAGCGATTGGACGTCCTGTCCTTCATCCTGTGAAGCAGGTACATGTTGAACCAATACTGAGATGACTGGATTCTCTGTGATTTTACGTCAGCAACATAAGTATGTGTAAGGTTATGTCAGTAACTCTAATCCTGATGCCTTCAGGACTGAGTGGCCAGAAAAACAACCAGTCCCGTTCACGTGTGGTCATCCAGAAGCCTTTGAACGGAGGCCTGGACTGTCCAGAGGTGCTGTATGAAGAGAGAGAGTGTGTGGTTCCTCGCCCCGCCTCAGTCTGTCCCGGTTACAGGTACAGTCTACACTCTGTCAAGCTATATCAGCTCTCGCATAATGCGTCTTTGTGTTCGCATGATGCAAACGTGTGCAACGGTTATGCAACAGCATTATAGAGCTTAGAGGAACGGATCGAACCGTAGTGCCAGGAGGCACACAGAGATGTTGGAAGGAAATAGAACAGTTTATTGAATTTTCTACTGATGTATTATCAATATAGCGAAATAGGAACGCTTGTCTTAAAGATCCCCACTGGACTCGAGGACTGTATGAGTATCCACTGTGAAACAATAATATTAATAATATTATTATTACTAATATAAATAATGATAATTAACAGCGGCTTAGTTGTTAGCACTGTCGCCTTGAACCTCCAGGTCCAGGGTTCAATTCCCGCATCAGGTCTGTGTGCATGGAGTTTGCATGTTCTCCCCATGCTTGGTGGGTTTCCTCTGGGTTCTCCAGTTTCCTCCCACAGTCCAAAGGCATGCAAATTAGTGTTAATGCATCTGTGAATGTTGGTCAGAGGTCGTAAAAAATGGGAGTAAATATAATGATCACCATTGGCCTCCATGGTCCCTAGTTAGTCTACGGAGGTTCCTGGATGGATGGATTAATAAAACTGTATCAAGACTGTTACTGCAAATAAATCATCTTCCCTTTTAACCATCACACCAGAGTATTCACCAGCACATTTAACATCAATGTTTATTCTTTATCGCAATGTTTTTCATACTACTAATGCCACTTATAAGTAGTTAATGAAAAAAACAACCTTAATGCCAAATAATGAAGAATGCTAACATGTAAAGCACAATAGGGTGTTACTCTGTGTTTTTGATTGTAGATGGAAAACCCACAAATGGCGCCGCTGTCAGCTCGTCCCGTGGAGCATTCGGCAAGATGCCAGAGGCGCTCAGGAGGGATGTGGGGCGGGGCTTCAGACCAGAGGTACAGTATAAAAATCCTAGCAACCTTTCATGTGCAAACTACTGTATTACTACGACTACTCTATGACACATCTGTCTCAAAGCCATATAAATAATGAGATACAGCTGATCTGCAGTCGGAATTTCAAACGTTGTCCCTGTCAGGCGTGCTTCTCGTGACTTTCCTTGTCTTTATCCTGATAAAAAGCCTCCTGCTGCTGCTGAATGCTTTCATCTACATGCCTTTTTCTGTCTCAGAGTCTCTCTGTAATCCACTGCATTGTCGAGTCTCACTGCTGTGTGTTTGCATACGTGCGTGTGTGTGTGATCCTGCAGCGGTCTCATGTCGGCAGCTGGACGGTTCTGTAGCGGACATAGCCCAGTGTCTGAAGTTTGCGAGCACCATGCCGGCAGTAAACCAGCCGTGCCAGCTGCCGTGCCGAGACGACTGCCAGCTCACCAACTGGTCCAAGTTCTCCTCGTGCACGGTTGACTGCGTGGGAGTGCGCACGAGGAAAAGGGCCCTAGTAGGTAAGTGACCGGTAATATTATCGGATATTTTGTACAGATTCATGAGATTTCAAATGAGACAATATATTATTCTCTTAAAATTCCCTTAGAATTCTCCATATGATTTACTTTTATAGTATAAACTGTAATGCTTCTAAATGTATTAGTCCTTTTAATGTTTCATCTTGCCATTTCATAACGATTTTTCCCCCTTAAGGTGTTAAGAAATATAATGACATGCAATGTCTTCACTGACTTCCAGGAAAGAGCAAAAAAAAGGACAAGTGCAAGAACAGTCAGATGTACCCCCTGAGTGAGACGCAGTACTGCCCCTGTAATAAGTACAATGCCCAGCCGGTGGGTAACTGGTCCGACTGCATCCTGCCCGAGGGCTCAGTGGCCACGCAGGGGACTCGAGTACAGGGAGACAGCCGGGAGTGCGGTCAGGGCTACCGCTACCAGGCCATGGTGTGCTACGACCAGGACAACAGGCTGGTGGAGACGTTGCGATGCAACAGTCACGGTGGGTTTATCTTTGAATCAGACTCGTGTTATACATGCACGAATCAAATGAAAGGATTTGAATATTCATGTTATTTTTAAATCCACTAGGTGCTTGGACCCCTAAATCTGACCCATATTCTTAATGTATATAATGTATTAAATTATTAAGTGTCATGGTGTGCTAAACTAGCTGAACTGCATTACTGGACAATTTACCACATACTGCCTATAAGAGGTGATCTTTCACTGTTTCCTGTACATTTGAGTTTTGTGGGCGTGGCTAAATGTAAACCTGTGCTGGGGATGTGTTTGATAATTCACAAATGTTTTTGTTGATTTGAAGGTAAATTTTAGATTACTTACATGCAACATTGTATATAACGATAAACAAGATAAAAAAAATGTTACCATGTGTTGCTGAAGATCTATTTAGCTAAGATTTATTTAGTTGTACGGAAAAGTAATAGAATACTAGTGCTCCACTTTAAGTATTAAAAAGAATTCAAATTACGGTATAACTTGTTTTTCATACAGTGGACTTCAGAATTATTGGCACCTTTTGTTTGGGGAGAACAGACAAAAATTATATTATAAATTATAATAAATGATGATTTGTCATTCATCATTTAATAAAAAAAATAAATACAAAAAAAGATTTTTTTTTCTGATACGTTAATAAAAGTCAAGCTTTTTTTTTTTTAAAGACGGAAAGAAACAATATCAAATTAAACCTGTAGCCTCTCCAAAGTGTATTTAAGATCTAAAGTCATGAAATGTGTTATTTTAGATGTTGTTTTAATAGAGGGTGCCGATATTTTACAGCCATCAGCATAACTTTATCAACACATCAAATTTCGGTTAGTGAGTCTGGCTGAAAAAAAAAAATGTATACATTTTATTAATTTGGTTGATTATACTTTAAAGACATTAGTAGATTTGTTCCCTGATATTTTTACTAATACATGCCATGTTCAAAAACATAAAATATTAACAAATAATTAAAAATTTTAAATTATAACTTCTTCTTTTTTTTTCTGCATACACGAGCTCCCAGACACCTACAATTGACTACTCATTGACACTTGCTCTGTTTGGCTTTCAGGCTGGGAGCAGACACTGAGGGTCCTTTGTAGAGTCGGTATGATTCATTATGACCTCTGACCTCTGTGAAATCCTCTTTTATTTGGAGCTTAGTACACTCCGCAAGGCCAAACCTGGAAGCCATAAAAGACTCTCAAACACATCAAATTAACAGCATTTGACTGACCTCGGTGTTCAGTTGTGCCCGAGTGTGTCTTGTGTGGGTGTGAGTCTGTGTGTAGGGGGGGCAAAAATATTTACAAATCTTTGTGCTTTCATGCCTAATAATTTTAGTGTTAACATAAATTATGGTAGAGGATGCTGGAAAGTGATGATCACACACATGCCCGAGGAAAGACACAGACACATTAAACCACCCACGCTAAGACACTGGAGAACATTTACGATGTTAAATAGACCAGGCTACACACAGAGGTCTGTGTATCCGAATCATCTGCCAAGAGCCTTTCTCATTTTATCATTTATCAAAAATTAATCCAAATATTTACTCTCCTAAATACATTATTTAATAAAAATCTGCTTGAGAAAGACTGGATTGGACTTTTAAGTTTACCTCAAAATCCCATTGATATAGATTCATGAATTCCAGTTAAAGGTCCTACGTACTCCTTTTTTTTTTTTTTTTTTTTTTTTTTTTACAAGAAAATATGTCTCAAAGCTCCCGCAAAGTGAACATTTTGTAGAACTTTTTTGTTCTTTATGTAAATGAGTCACTTCTGAACCACACCTTACTCAAGCCAGAGCTTATTTTTTTATATCAGGTCACAATAGTGACAACTCTAATTGGCTTATTGAAAGCCCAGCCAATACAAAAAGATAAAAAGAAAAAAATATATATATATTTTGGACACACATTATAGAGGACAATTTGAATGTATAAACATGAGTAAAATTTTATTATTATTATTATTATTATTATTATTATTATTATTATTATTATTATTATTATTATTATATTATTGAGTGTTGCAGTTACCAGTAGGTCAATATAATAGCAACTTTCATGTAGCTAATTGATTGTGCAATGCCTAGAAACGCCAACAAATGCATAACGTAAGAGCAAATATTTGTTAAAATAAAAAACTTTTTTTGAGTGAGAAATCATTAGTATTTCAACAAAATCTAAATTGCATCATGTGGCAAATGAGGTTTTTTTGTAACATTAATGAACACATTTACTGTTTATGGTTCATATACTGTACATCTTTTCTTCACTACTTAACCTGCAGCTTCTCCTGCTCCATCCATTCTTGACTGCTGAAGACTTTGCCGCCCTTTATGTTAGAAAACTCAGCCGGATCTTCACTCCTACCCATACTCCTACACCACAAACTCTGGACTCTGTTTTTCTTTTACTGGCACATTTTTCTAACCTAGCAACAGAAGAGATCCTGCAAGTCATCCCATGCTGCAATCCTTTCACCTGTCCATCAGATCTAGTCCCTCACGCAATGCTCCTGACTATCTCACAAGACCTTCTGTCCCTTCATCACTACTATCTTCAAAGATATTCCCACCCTGACAAAAACACAATCTGTCGTTCACACACAGCAACTACAGACTGGTATTGCTTCTCTCTGCTTTTTTCAAAATCCTCAAATGTTCTCCACAGTCAACTGTCTTTCTATCTCTTACAGCACAACCTCAAAGATCTTAACCAATCTGTATTCAAAGCAGCACATTCCACAGAGACTGGCCTTTTGAGAAACTAAATGCAGCTAGATCAACCAACTGTCATTAGTCCTCATCCTCCTTGACCTTTCAGCAGTGTTTAACACAGTCTCTCTCTGCTTGCTGCCTGTAAGGTCGGTCATATCATGTGACATGTTTCACATAGCCTCTCCAATGCTGTCCAACAAGGCACACAACTTGGTCCTCTTGTAATTCTCCTTCTATATTTCATTTCTTGGTGAGGTCATATCCTTGTGTGGATTCTCATACTACTGACACTCAACTCATCCTCTCCTTTCTTGAGTCAGACACTATTTTAGACTGCGTTTCCACTCTGGCAGACTTCTTATCATGGACTGCAAATGAAAATCGCAACAATACAAATCTCCTGTTCATCTCAGGTGATTCATAATCATATCATCTTCCTGGACAACTTTATAATTTCACCTTTGGACACTCCATGCAACCTTGGGGTAACCATGGACAATTCCTCTTTCAGAACATCAAGATAACGCTGTCCTTTTCTATCTGGACAAGTCAATCAGCTTGTTCTTGTGTTTCTGTGCAATTTCGAGCCTGGGCTACTGCCACTACTCCTTGGCAACTATGCAACTGATCCAGAACGCAGCTGCAGGACTTCGCAAATTCTCCAACACCACCTCGTTGCTCCGTTTCCTCCACTGGCTTCCTGTGGCTGCCTGTATCCAATTTAAAACACTAATGCCTACCTACAAAGCCAAAAACAATCCAGCACCCACTTACCTCAAGGCACTTATCACACCATCACTGAACCATATTCCTTCCGGTATAATCTGGTAAGGTCCATCTCTCAGGGTTCAAGGAATGCATGCATTAAATATCTTCTCTTTTCGGGCATGTTGGTTGTGAAATAAATTTCTTCTTAGTGTTTTAACAGCAGAATCCCTGGGAGTCTTCAAACGACATATAAAGACATTCGTCTTCCTGAAGTACTAAAATACAACAAAACAACAAAAATATGTTCCCAAACAGAGACTGATGGTACCCTTAGTCTGAGACCTAGTGAACAAGTGTCACCAGTATCAGTATCAGTCAACAGACCAGCATTCACTTACCTCTAAGTACTTATTGCAACCCACACTGCACCACACTCCCTCAAGTCCTCTAGTAATGCTTGACTGATCCCACCATCTCTCAGGGAACAAGGAAGGTATTCATCTGTGGTCATTTTTATTCATCTATCTTCTCTTTTCTGGCACCTCATGGTGAAACAATCTAAAGACCTCCTTCTTTCTAGAGTACTCAAATTAACAAATAAAAACCCCTCATCAGCAGGGACTGATGGTACACATAGTTTATGCCCTAGTGAACCAGTATCAGGATGTATTTATTGATAAAGATTTTAATGCATTTCTGTAAGTAGCTCTGGATAAGAGTGTCTGGCAACTGCCATGAATGTAAATGTATTACTTTTGGAGTTGATTGTAAACCTTGTATTTTATTAGATCAACACTATCGCCTTGCACCACCAGGGTCTGGGATTCGATTCCCAACTCGGGTTTGTATGCATGGAGTTGGCTGTGTTTGGTGGGTTTCTACCACAGTCCAAAAACATGCAGATTAGTCTAATTGGCATTCCCAAATTGCCCATAGTGTGTAAATGAGAGTGTGAGTTTGGGTGTGTGCCCTGCAATGGATTGGCACCCCGTCCAGGGTGTACCTCGTCTCATGCCCCAGGTCTTCTGGGATAGGATCCAGGCCTACCGCGAGCCTGTAAACAGCATAAAGTGGTATAGACGATGAAAGTGAGTGAATGTTTTAGTAAATATATGAAAGAAGACTTTTAAAATCAGAACGATGAAACGTGTTTTGGGAAACGTGATGTAACATTGTTTGTGCAATTTTCTCCTGAAGCGTTTCAGGTCGCTCGCAGCAAAAAAAAAAAAACTAAAATTGATTGTGTATTAAAGTCACTCGGACCCATATGAGTATTGATATTTTGTTAAATCTCAATGCGGCGTGTTTTCACTCGGCCGTTCTCTTATTGTGCTCGCTCTCTCTGTGTTTAATTGAATACGCCGTCAGTTTGTGCTGTGCAGCTTTCCACTGTTTATTGCCGTGAGAATTGAAGTTTGCTATTTTTCACCCTTTCTCAGTGCTGAAATGGGACGCGTTAATTAGATTCCCGTCACACCTTTCTCCTGCACATGAGGGCAAACACGTACAGAGTCAAACTGTGTGTGTGTGTGTGTGTGTGTGTGTGTGTGTGTGTGTGTGTGTGTGTGTGTGTGTGTGTGTGTGTGTGTGTGTGTGTGTGTGTGTGCGTGTGTGTGTGTGTTTTGTGTCAGAGCGAGAGAGATGCTGTCACAGCTGGTTTGGGACACAGTGATTGCTCTATCTGTTTCTCTCAGTAATTCTGTCTCTCTTTTTCTTTACCCTTCTCTTTCTTTAAGTCTCTCAGCCTCTGTCTGTCTTTCTTTCCCTTTTTCTGTGTCTCAGTTTCTGTCTCTCTTTCTATATTCTTCCTCTCTGTTTCTCTGCCTTTTTCGTCTACTTCACGTCCCCCTTTTTCTCTGTCTGTCTCTCTTTATCATTGTCTTTCAGTTCTGTTCAGAAGGGCTTTATTGGTATGAATGTTAACTAAAAAAATACATTGTTGCAAAAGCAATTATTAATTATAATTACATTATAAATTACATCAATTTGCATTTATAAACATTTATAAACATCATAGGTATATTAAATATGCAATAATAACAAAAAACAATATCAACAACAATCTGAACAGTGGTGATTTTAAATTGAGTCTCACTGTCTCTTATATTTTCCCGCAAGGACAGCCTTCTCCTAACATTATTCTCTGTCCCAACCTACTGTCTATGTTTCTCGTTCTGTCTTATTCTCCTGCTCTGTTCCTCCTGCTTGATGGTTCTTTTTCTATTTTTTCTGTCTCTCTCTGTCTTTATCTCTTTCTCTCTCTCTCTCTTACTTTCCTGCTTTCTCTGTCTCTTTTTTTTCTCTTATTATCATCTTGTCTCTTATACTTTCTGTCTGTCTCTCTCTCTCTCTCTTTCTCTCTCTCTCTTTCTGCTGGGTGTGAGGAGAGCGCATGGAAGGCTGTTTGGCGTCCTGCCACGTTTTTTCCATTTTTTTTCACCACTCTTTTTTTTTATTAGTGAATGTTAATAATAAACAAAGTTAAAAGCCAGTGTGGTGTGTGCCGGAATACAGGCGCAGGTGTACAGGTGGAGGAGGTGCTATTAGCGGTGGAAGACCTAATGGATGTCAGGTGTGAGCATTTATTCTGCCTCCTGGAGGGACAAAGCAGTGGTGGTGTTTCTGACAAAGACAAACCTCATAAGCACGCTAATAAAGACTGGAATATATGTGAGAGGATCTACTGTCCGAGTCACTCCTCTGTCTACCTCTACGACACGGGTGGTGATTTCCAACATGCCTCTGCTTATTAAGGACGAGGCGATTATGAGGGAGACTTGGCTGGGAAACAGCATCAGCATGGGGACGTCCAGTGAGAGAACACAAAGGAGTCTGAGCCTGCGGCGGGCTTCACCGACACACCAGAGCTCCAACAGGTCAGTCCTGAACAAAACAGGCCCTGCACCCAGCGCTGAGACGAACACTGACACCACTGTAAACAGCGTGAGTGTAAAACCTAACGCCGATAGAGTATTCAGTGCTTACAGTGACTCCGCCTCTAATGCTGACCACGCCCCGAACGTCTGCGCTGAAACACAGCAGCCACAGATCAGCACACCACCACCGACATTTAAAGAAAACACTACAACTAACCCGAGGATAAAAACAGAGGAGTAGTCCGTCACAGAACCAACCGATAAATGGAAAACACACGGTCAGACTCTGAGCAGCGCAGCACAGGAGAGCAAAGTGGCCGGGTGCAGCACAGCACACACACCTGTAGACATAGAGGAGCAAGTAAACCTCTTTCTACAGCTTTTAAAAGAACTGCAAAAGACCAACCCAACAAGCAACAAAAAACTGTCATTCAGAAGGAAGAAAAAATGGACAACAGCTGAAACAAAACCAAACTGTAAACAGGACTGCAAATTAATGGACAAAAACAAAACTAAAACTGGAGGGGGGGGGGGGGGGTGTTCTCAAAACAACAACAAAAATGTAAATATGTAAATATTATTTTCTTTAATAAAGTGTGTTTAAAATCTCTTTGTGTCTGTCTATGTTTCTCTGCCTTTTTCTTTCAGGAGCTCTGTCTGTCACTCTAGTTCAGTGTCTGGATCAGTCTTTCTCTTAGTTTTTCCTCTGTCTTTATTGCTATCTGTCACTCTCTTTCTGTTTCTTCCATTGTCTTTCTCTCAAACTTTGTCTCCTTTACTGTCACAGTTCATCTTTCTTTCTGTCTCTCCTTTTCTCTCTTCTCTTATCTTTCCGCTTCAGTCTTTCTCATTCGGCATGTCTCTCTTTTTCTCTCGCTTTCTCCCTCTGTCCATATACAGTACATCTTTCCCTGTTTCACTTCCCTTTGTCTCTCCTCTTTCTAATCTGTAGCCATGACAACACTTAGACCAGTCCTAGCTAGTATAAACTACTGTAACTAGCCTAACTTGCTCTTAATATTCGATTTATTTGCAACTCTAATATAGTTCGAATAAAGATTGCCATTACGTAATGTCCTTCAGCTCTGTCTCTCAAACTGTCTCAGTCTCACTCTCCTGTCTGTCTCACTGCTCTCATTATTAGTGTCTCTGTTCTTTAGCTGTAGCAGGTTTATATATTAATAATGCCTGCTGCCTGACACACTGCCAGAGGCTTTCCCGTCATTTATCTCACTTCTTGCTGGCATCATTAATACATCAACTCACATCTCATCTCTTCATAACTACATTATCTTATCTGCTCATCATCTTACCACCTGATCATCTCTTCATTTGATCATTTTTTTCTAAATCATTTCATCTCCTGATCATCTTATCCAGAAATCTTCTCATCTCCTGATAATCTTATCTCCTGATCATTTTGTCCAGAAATGATCTTATCTCCTGATTATCTTATTTCTTGATCATTTTATCTCCTGAACATCTTATCCAGAAATCATCTTAGCTCCTGGTTATCTTATCTCTTGATCATCTTATCTCCTGATCATCTTATCCAAAAATCATCTTATCTCCTGATCATCTTATCCAAAAATCATCTTATCTTCTGAACATCTTATTCAGAAATCATCTTATCTCCTGATTATCTTATCTCTTGGTCACCTTATCTCCTGATCATCTTATTTCCTGATCATCTTATTTAGAAATAATCTCATTTCCTGATAATATTATTTCCTGATCAAATTATCCAGGAATCATCTCATCTACTGATCATCTTATTCAAGAATCATGTCATCTCCTGATCATCTCATTTCCTGATCATCCCATTTCTTGACTTTCTCACGGCTGATCATTGCATCTTCTTATCTTCCTATTTTCTTATCTTATCTTATCTCTTGATCATCTCGTATCTTGTTCATCTCATCACCTGACCATCCTATATCCTGATCATCTCATCTTCAGATCATCTCATTTCCTCATTACTTTATTTCCTGGTCATCTACAGTAAATTCCTTATTATCTTATTTCCTAATCAAAGTAGAATTGTAATATAATAATATATGATTACATTGGTATCTCCTAATTGTCTTATCTTCTGATCATCTCATTTCCTTATGATCTAGTTTCCTGATCATCTCACGTCACCTTTTGTGCACAGCATGCTAAAAGATACATTGATTCTGATTCACGTTGTTTGAGGAAGTGTTTGACATTTGAGGAGCCCAAGCTTCTCCAGCCTGATCTCTGTAATCGTATCTGCTAGGCATTTGAATGTGGGTTTGGCTTTGACAGGAGAGGAAGTCTGTTGGCAGAACAAGGTCACCATGAGGTCATCCTCTGACAGATATCACAGCATGGTGTAGTGGAGATGTTTGTAGACCATAGAACGCATAGTTGCTTCTCTTTTCCGTGCATGCCTGCAGGTGTGTGGAGAGGTGCATTGTGGGAAGGAGCACTGTATATGATGTTCCATATAAAACACACTGATTGGTCTAACGCATACTGTATACTGTAGGCATCCTGTGCTACAGAGGTTTATAGCTGGAAAAAGTCACAGGACCTCAGGACCTGTTCCAGTTCAGATTTCCAGATACAGATTTTGCCATTTGTCACCCAGTCACATGACCGACTTAATCAAATAGGCTAAGAGCAGCCACACCTACTTCTTACATATATTAAAATAAGATTTTTTCTTTCTTTCTTTCTTTCTTTATTTATTTTATATTCTTTTTCTTTTTTTTCTTCTTCTTTTTTATTTCAAAATATATATTCTTACATTTATGACTTCATACGTTTTTTTCTTTCTTTCCTGCTTATACTTAATATGTAGAAAATATTTACTTTTAGAAATAAAATACTTTTATTAATTTATTTATTTGTGTATTTGTTTTTTTTATTTTTTGCTTTATTTAATATATTTCATCACATTACATTGAGAAAAAAAGGCTCCTCAACATAAAAAAGTTTAGTGACAGTTTTTTTTTTTTTTTTTTTTTTTAAGTTTACTCAAATTTAAGACAAATTTGCTGGCCAAACAAAATATTTAATATTGACACAACATGTACCCAGTTCCAGTGGTTGACTCAACTTGTCTCTAATTCAAATATTTAAGTCAGCTCAAGTAGTATTGGTTGTGGCTTAATTCATTATATTTCTCTAGAGTTGACTTACCCCAACTTGCCCTAACAATACCCCAACAATTAAAACATACAAACAGCAAAGTTAAAACAGTGATGTTCCAGTGGCTTATCAGCCTCGTACTGATTCTTTTATATTACAACATCCTAATCACTTTTAAAAAATATTAAAGATGAACAGGTACCATTTTTTCCCCAATGTGTCAGGCACAAAAAGAGTCTAGGGCAACAAGAGTTTGTCTCTCAGAATGTGAATCTGATGGGAGCGTGCTTCTTATACGTTAACTGATATAATATTCATAGATGAGCATGTGCAACTATGAACCCTTAACTTACCAAGTACTAAAGTGCCACCTACTTCCTAATTAGGTTTTTTTCAAACTTTTGTCTGGTAACCGCTCGCATGGCTGGAGTGTCTAGCCAAAAAGTAGGTAAAAAAAAAGATAGATACAAAAATAAGAATTTTTATAAAACCAGACAACACTCAGATAAATTCTGAAGGCGTTTTCAGAAGGCTCAAACATTCTTCTAATAAAAATTAAAAAAACACCCCATGTATCCAGCACAAAACTGTCCTTTAATCAGTTTCTTTAGCTGTAGCATTGTGACACTGACAATAAGCCGTTTCATTAACCCCAGACTGTGCAAACTCTTTATTAAGTTATCTAAAGTCATAGCTGACCGCTGCTGGTAATTCCAGTGATTTTTCAAAAACAATCAATTAAAAAACTGGCAAACTCATTAAAACTCTGTTTTTGTGCCACGGACAGATTATTATTATTATTATTATTATTATTATTATTATTATGACAGCTATGAAAGTTAAAACATTAATTTATATAAAAAATTGCACAATGAAGGTAAATTTCTGACATAACTTTATTAGTTTCAATTCATTAGTTTATTCAGGCTTTGTCTTTAAGGTTTTCAAGTACACAATGTAACTTATACCGCTGTAAGAAGTTACACAAGCATTGCAATATTAATTATTTCAATATTTATCTACTGAGCGTTTTTCCAGTGTGCTTTGCTTTACTTTATTTTACTTATATTTTCTTTCTTTCTTTCTTTCTTTCTTTCCCTTACGTCTTACATTTAGATTTTTTCTTGTATTCATATTGTCCTTATATTTTCTTTCCTTCCTTCTTCTTTCTTTCTTTAATTTTTTTCCCTTTTCCCCTTCTTTCTTCTTTTTTAAATTTCAAAATAAATATTCTTACTACTATCCCAATTCTATCCTTATTGTACTTTATTTATTTATTTATTTTTACTTGACTTTCTTTCTCTTTCTTTCTTTCTTTCTTTCTTTCTTCTTCTGTTCATACTTATCATATATAATTATTTTTTTTTTTAATTATTTCTTTATGCATTTCTACATTTCTTGCTCTCATACATTAATCGGATAACATTACTTTGCTTAAAGTTTTTATTTATATTGAACTTATATGTCTTTCTTTCTTTCTTTCTTTCTTTCACATCTTTCTTATACTTCTTCTGTACTAATACTTTCCTTTTTCTTTCTTTCCTTTATTGATCATAAATTGTAAAGTAACTTTTGAGATCTTGTGCTCGTCTTATTTGAGGCTTCCTCCCCACTCCCCCATCAGCCGTATGTTTTCCTTGGGAAATGGAATCTGTTCAATTTCACACTGTTCTCCTCTTCGTGCTGCTCTGAACACGTTCACAGTGTTCGTCTGTTTTTTCACTGAAATGCTGCACAAACTCAGACGTGTGAACACATAACGGAAATTCAGCAGGTGTGCACTTCCTGGTCATTACCGCGTGTTAGGATTCCTGTACTCACAAAAAAATCCCACGCACCTCATTAACAAAAGTACATGGTCTGTGTGTGTGTGTGTGTGTGTGTGTGTGTGTGTGTGTGTGTGTGTTTGTGGTATCAAGTGGTGCAACAAGCACCAAATAAATGTATGAGATCCTCAGAATGTAACTCTGGAGGATAATAAATAATAACTGAAGGTTTCTGAATGGCCGTAAAAGTTTTGATTTTTTTGTTTTGTTTCAGCAGCAGTCGAACAGTTTCAAATCACCAGTTTATGTGGGATATTTATGGGATAGTTTTAATATGTTATCATGTTCATTTTAAGAGGCAGGTATAAAAAAAAGTCTGATGAGGAAACAACTGTTTATAGCTGCTGCAACATAAGTAAGAACAGGAACTAACCTTTTTTTTTTTTTACATACAGTCCAAATCATTAAATGAAACTATAAATGGATGAAACATAAGGCATGTCATTTAATAAATAAAAGATCTCAGTGTTTCCAAATTGCATTGTTATATAAAAAAAGAACACGACACTTCTTTAAAAAATAACTACTTGTGAATTAATAGTGACTCTGCTTGATCGCAGCATCCCATCATTAATTATTTTCATGAAACAGCACAACAAAGAGTGTTTAATTTCCTACAGTCGGTACACTGCCTGGACAAAAATAAAGTCCCCATTTGGATTTAAATAAGCAAATGCTTAAGAGGTATTGAATGGATAAATACTGCAGTGATTAATGTGTTTCAGCTGCAACAGTTATTTCAACTCTAATTGATGCAGTGAGGAGCTTCTTATTTTTTAAACAGCCATGTAGGAAGACAAATCCCGTGCGCGAGAAAAAGATGTCACTGTGTTTCAGAAGGATCACATTATAGTCCTGCATCAAGCAAAGGAAACAACCAAGGAGATAAAGCTAACGCGCCCATCACTCTGATGAGTGGGCGTGTCTGGGTATGAAGCGATGCACCCATCATGCATAGTGTCCACTCTGCAAGTGTAGAGTGTTATGATCTGGGGTTGTTTCAGTCGCTCAGGTCTAGACTCAGCAACGTTATGTGGCAATAAAATGATGTCAGCTGATGACCTGAATGCACTGAATGACCAGCACATTCACATCTGTGGAGTTTCTACTTGGAGCATGAGGTATCATTTCCACACATGAGCCGTCCTAACCTTAAACTCATTGAAAGTATTCGAGATGTGCCAGAGAAGACTTTACAGACTGGTTCAACTTTCTTATCATCAATGAAATATCTTGGCTGGAAATGAATGCTACTCTGGAAATAATGTACATCAATTATTTGACTTTCTATAAGGTTGTCGAAATACAGTACCATTAGCAATGCGGCTCTTAATCAAAGCTAAGGGCAGTCCAATCAAAATATTGGTGCCAATCAAAATATTTTTAGGTCAGGAAGTGTATCACGTGTTCAGCATAGCACTGCATACAGACAGGTCCAAGGTGCGAGACCAATCAATGCAAGGTCAGCCATCCTATGCTGGACATGTGATACACTTCCTGACCTAAAGGTATTTTGATTGACACCAATATTTTGTGTGCATCTGAAATCTGTTCTGTATCCTAACCTGACTCTTGATATTGAGTCCTGAGGTGGAAAAGCAAACAAACGTTGCAACTTATCATGCATTTGATTTAATGTCTTGTGCTTTAGATATAACCTTCAGAACCTCTCTGTTCACGTGCAGGCTACATCGAGGAGGCATGCATCATCCCATGCCCTTCAGACTGCAAGCTCAGCGAGTGGTCCAACTGGTCACGCTGCAGCAAGTCCTGTGGCAGCGGGGTCAAAGTTCGCTCCAAATGGCTTCGGGAGAAACCATACAACGGTGGGAGACCCTGCCCTAAACTCGACCATGTCAATCAGGTAACACGTATATAAATGTAATAAATCTAGCATGAGGTAAAAACCTGATCTAAAATGCATTGTTTACAACAACCGGGGTGCTGGCACACCAGCAGTCCATGAAATATAATTGAGGGAGCGTGAGATTTGTTTTGTACAACCCACATGATCAAAGCTAATAGGAGTAAAGGAAGTAATCTTATGCACCAAGAGGTTTTGGACCCTTTTGAAATGTATTTACAGTGTAGAAAACATCATAGCAGTTTTATAAGTTATTGTTAAAAAGTTGAAACTGTTTGTATGTGATTCATAGATTTTATAATGGATAACAGATTAAAAACAAAACAGCAGATTCCAGAAATGGTTCGACATGAGTTGGGACAGTTTGTATAGGGTTTGCAGGTGATTACATCATAATCATACACTGGTACACTGTACCAAGTCATGGCTTTAAGGCATGGGATATCACAGAGTTAAGTGACCAAGAACTTCCATGAATCTCAGTTTGGGAAAAAAATTTGGGAATGTGAGACACCTCTGTATTACATTAGCACCAAATTCAAGCCTATTGCATAAGCACCAAAGTCAACTCGAAAGTAATGACTTGTTTCGGTGGAAAATTCTGAAAGAGAAAGTTTTATGGCTTTAAAAAAAATTATCGTGAAAAATCTCTTCATGAAATGAAGTGAAGCTGCTCCTGCCTACATCATGGGGCAGTGGTAGCTCACTGGATTACTGATCAGAAAGTTCAAGCTGCTGATGTTGGACCCTTGAGCAAGGCCCTTAGCAGTGTCTGTTCCAGGGTAACTTATCTTGGCTGCCTCTGCTCTCTGACCCCAAGCTGGAATAAAAAATTTCACTATGCTGTAATATACAATACTGTGCGAAAGTAACCCCCCCCCCCTCCCCCCGCCACCTGTGAGGGCCCTAAAGATCAAAGTCAGCAGCGACCTCATTTCCCCTCTCGTCTGTTCCAACCACTCAGCATTCAGCATCACCAGCATAGTAGTTACCGGCCTGATCATCTGTCATCATCTGAACCTGTTTCTCACTGGTTCATGCCTTAATTTTTATGCTTGAATGATTTATAGGTCACTGTGTGGCTTAACAACAAAAAAAAAAAACACTGACTGAAAATGAGAGACAGAAAAGAAGCCTGGAGAACTTTTTCTCTTAAAATAACGAATTAAAAAGTCTCTTTGGAGGCAAAATATGAAGAAATAAAGTGGGGGTCAAGACTTTTGCACAGTACTGTATATGTCTGTTTCTGCAATGTTTAAGACGCCCTGGGTTAGACGGCTACCAGGTACCATAACCGACAAACATCTTGGATATAATATTAATTTGATTTCCACGTTTTGTGATGGTTACTGTATAATTCACAATTATTATTATTACTGGGTTTCCATCTACTACCTAGAAAAGTTTTAGTAGTTGACTTTTTTTTTCTTTTTTTTTTTTTTTTACAAATGCTGTTTTTTTCTCTCTCAAGCTTCCAAATCATCAAATGTATTTATTTTTATTTACTGCACAGCATTATGAGATGATTCCAATTCATTCACTAAACAATTATTGATTTTGTATCAAATGATTAAAGATATTATTCTTTATTTATTTTTACTTATTTATTTATTTACTTATTTGGCTAATTATATACTAAATCTTCTTGATTAAGGCATCACTTCTTCACACTGCTTCCTTATTTGAGTCCAAATAACCAGGAGAGCTGCAAGACCCCCCCCCCCCACCCCCACCCCACCCACCCCACCCAAAAAAAAAGCTGTTTATTTACCTGGATAATAAGAACACAGTGTGTTTTGGAGAACGAGTGGAGGAAACGCGAGGAAACCTGTCAGCATTTTAATTCCTTCTCTATTTTTATATATTCCTGAAATACTTCTCATCAGACCCGAGGCTCCCCGAGGCGATGAGCCGCTGAAGATTTCAGGATGATTTCATTTGCTAAACGAAATATTTCTCTCTCTCTCTCTCTCTCTCTATATATATATATATATATTTCTGACTCTAAGCAGATGATTGGATCTGTTTGTATTTAAGACATTTATTTTCCACTTGAAGCCTCATCTGTGGATCTTATTTGCACTTATGATTAAGCAGTTCTGTATCAGTTTGAATATTTTCTATAGATTCCTTTCTCCTATCATAAATTTTCTCATGTCTCCTTTTTTTCCCCTGATGATCTCCCAAATACGCTGCTCGAGCACAGGCGCAGGTAAGCTCGAAAAGTCCTTATTTTTGAAAAAACACGTCTTTCCCTGCGCACTGAAGCGTGCAACTTTCCTGCTATTAGAGAAAGCAGGTGTTTAAGTGCATTGTGTTACTTGACACAGAAACTCTAATTAGTTTTAAGTCCTTTTATTTGGCATGACTCAGCTGTCGTGATGCTCGTTTGTGTGCATGTGTTTTTGTGTGTGTGTGTGTGTGTGTGTGTGTGTGTGCTGCAGGTGTACGAGGTGGTGCCGTGCGTGAGCGACTGCTCTCAGTACGTGTGGGTGGCCGAGCCATGGAGCACGTGGAAAGTCAGCAACGTGGACCTGAAGGAGAACTGCGGTGACGGGGTGCAGACCAGGAAGGTCAGGTACGGCTCCTTTAACGTCCTTTAACCAAATGAGTTTCTTTTTGAAGGTGCAGTAAGTGTTTCTAAACCTGAATCACATGATTTAACAGAAACGTTAGAAAAAAAATTTTGCTGAACTTGTATGCAGTGTAAGTTTTAGGTTTAGTTTTGTATGGTTTTTTTGTTTGTCTGTTTGTTTGTTTGTTTGTTTGTTTGTTTGTTTGTTTGTTTGTTTCTGGTGTGTAAATAAGCTCCGCCCCTTTTTAGTAAGAACCGATCTGCTCAGATTGTAGCTCTTTGTCAGAAAAAAAACAAAAATCATAGATCTATTGTTTCATTTGAAACCCGAGCACATGATGATAAACGCAACGCACACAAAATACACACCAAGGCAAGATTTCACGTTGAACTGGAAAATGGTTTTGAGCTGTTTTGACAGCAATAAGCACAAATATTAGTGTACTATAGCATGCACAAACATTCTTTGAATCAATTTTAATTTGAGCATTTATTGGTTTGGTTTTAAATGTACGTTACACATAAACCTGACTTGACCAACCACGCGGACAGTTTTTTTTTTTTTTACGATACTGATCTTTCCCCGCTCAAGGCAAAGGCTTACAAGGATTTTATTGTGCTTTAAAAGAGACGGGGAGACGGGGACTTTCACCGTGTTGTGTTTACGAAGAGGAGTGAGGAGGAGGAGTAATAATTTGATCAGCTGTTCGGTTGGAAACCGCTTGCAGGCAGGGGCGATCGTCAAACCCCAGCTGGATGGCGGATTTTAAGCTGATTCTGCAATAATGCACAGCATGTTTTTTTTTTTTTTGTTGTTGCTGTTGTTGTTTTTACGCCATCTCTTTGCATATCGGTTTTCCATCCTGACATTTTGACGATCGCTCTGTTGCTCAAAGGGTTTAAAAGCTTAAAAAAAAAATAAGGTGTTAATTACCATTCATTATAATAATCGTTCACATGATTTAAAAGTGTTAGATTTGACACCTTTTTGTGGGTTCCAAGAGATTTCATCATTCCAGTTCATTTTTTCCTCTCGTTCGGATGAAAATCTAAAAATTAAAAAAAAAAAAAAACTAATAGCCCTAATAAATAAAAGAAATTGATGGGAGCAGGGTCGAACATACAATGTTTCGTGTTAAAGTGCTCAAAGCACTCTCGGTCTACGTTTGGCAAGCAAGTGGGACTAATGGAAAGGGGCGGGGCTTCAGGGAGGTATCAGTTCATATCAGTCCAGAGCTCCAAACCGAAGCTTTTGGTGTTTCTAATGAGAACTGAGTGATAACTCATCCAATCCCATGTTAACATTAGCGGGCCTGCTCATATGAGGGCCGTTCAAGTCAAACCAGGACTTATGATGAAATTTCTGGTGAATGAAGGCGATTGACATTTACAGAAGACTTCAAGACTCTCCTAACTGTGTTCTATGATCCTGTGCAAACAAAAGTCCCGGTTTGACTTGAACACCCCTCATATAATATCATAGACAGCTGAAGTAAACGCCACTGGATGGCATGTCAGTGTAATATCATGTAGAGATGACAGTATTGAATGTATAAGTGACACCCCTGAAATGATCACATACAGTAGGAGTCAGTAGTTTGTATTTCAGGTTTGTGATTTGTCTGAATTTATGATTATGTTAGTTTTAACTGAAAAGTTTTTTGACTGATAATAATTTTCAAATGTTTGAACGTGGAACTTAATCAATAATCAAATAAGCAATTTGATTGGGTTTTGTGTTTGTAATTAATTTTAAAAATATATATTTTTTTAATGCTCATAAATGAGGGGCGTTCAAGTCAAACCGGAACTTTTGATTGCACAGAATAACAGGACACAGTTCTGAGAGTAGAAACTCCCTTTTTTTCTTTATATAATCCCCTGCTACACTAATGCATATATCCCAGTGTTTCACTAGTGCTTAGATACCATCAACATTTTGAGTTTTATCAAGTTTTATCAGTACGCCAGAGCCATGATCAGACTGCCACGTCTGAAACCCTGGCCTCCCAGGAACTCCTTTAATGGCCCAAACATGGGGAAATGACTAGGAGCGATGTCAGGACTGTACAGAGGCATGTGGCAATAACTCCCACCCGAGTTCCTGTACCTTTCAAGTGGTGTTGGTGAATGATTGTGTGTACAGTTCCCACAGACAGATGTGTCTCTTCCACAAGTTGGTTACAAGTTATCTGTCGATTTTTAAGGATCAGACATTCCACTCGCTGAATGTTCATGGGAACGATGTATGGCCTTCTTTAAAGCGTTCACTGCGGCTAAGAGTCTCATCACTATACTGTGTTTGAAGTCTTCTGTAAATATCAATCACTTTTACACCTGCATTCACCAGAAATTTCATCAAACCCTTTTTGTATTTATTTATAACTGTAAAAAAAAAAAAAAAAAAAGTATTTCTTTTAAAATTTCTCTTTGATTCTTTCTATCTATTTGTCCTACAGTGAAACATTAAATTAAAAGCACTCACAGGAAAGAATATAACGATTATAATCAGACATATTAGAACTCTGGGAGTTGATTTATGCCTGAAGTGGGTGGAAATCTTTACAGGAAAAAAGTAATAATTCCAGCAAACAGATACAGTATGAAGGGCATAATATTTGCAGATTGTGTTGATACAAAGTAATGTAATAAGTCCATGCTTTTATAAGACTTTCCACTGATTTATATAAATATATCTAATAAAAAAGGTCCTTGACTTACAGGTGCATGCTGAACACCGCCGATGGTCCCACCGACATGGTGGAGGATTACCTGTGTGACCCCGAGGAGATTCCCGCAGGTACACGTGAGAGCCGACTGCCGTGCCCGGATCGCTGCGTGCTGTCCGAGTGGAGCTCCTGGACCAAATGCCAGCTGGTGAGAGAGAAAAACCCTGCCTCTGAGTCTCGAGGAGATATACAACACCTGTTTCCACTGGGGGCCAAAACTTTTGAATGCGATATGGTAGAAAATATCTAAATACTGTATCTACTGAGTGTGTATGATTATACATAATTAGTCATATTTCTTAGCCTTATGCAGTGATAGTAGAGCATTTTGGTGTAAATAAAAAACACGCTCGTTATTTAATGCGTTAATTAAGAGACTTAATCAAGGTCGAGGTTATTAAAGACTTTGGAAATGTTTCAAACATTGCAGCTTGTGCAGGAACTGAAATCTACGTTAAATCTTGGCTTTATATGAAGTTTTGAGTCTCCCACCTTCTTTCCTCACACTTGGCATTTTCTCTGCAGCTTCATGCAGGAGACAGATGTTGCTGCTGCTGTTGTTGTTGTTGTTGTTGTTTCCTTTCCATGCACATGCTGAGTGTTTTCCTGGCTGCTAAATTAAACCCAATTCACTTCTAATTCATTGAAATTGGTTTCCCTTCTCGTTAACGCTTGCTCTGTTGATTAATTGGACCTGTTCATTATTTACTCTCTTTAACAAGCCGTCCACTTTCTGTGTCCTTTTTGTTTGCGTTCAAGCATTTCTGTGTTTCTAAGGTCAGATTTGTTGCAGATTTAAAATGGCTTTCATATCATATTTATCCATCTGTCTGTCTAACTGTGTCTAACCGACTGTCTGTGTGTGTTTACTTTTGTCGAGCTGTGTGTCTGTCTGTCTCTCTGTCTGTCTTTCTGTCTGCAATACATACTGTACTTTTCAGTCTGTGTCTGTTCAACTGTGTCTACCCGTTTGCCTGTCTAACTGTGTCTGTCTGTCTGTGTCTGCAAGTCTATGTCTGTTAAACAGTGACTAGACTGTTGTCTGTGTCTGTTTACTTGTGTCAATCTGCCTGTCTACATGCCTGCCTGCCTGTCTACCTGCAGTATATTCCTTTCAGTCAGTCAGTCTGTCTGTCTGTCTGTCTGTCTATCTGTCTGTTTGTGCCTAGCTGTTTCTCTGTGTCTGTTTATCTTTGTCGAGCTGTCTTTCTATGAGCATCGGTCTAAATTTGTCTGTATGTCTGTCTGTCTGTTTGTCCGTGTCTGGTTGACTGTGTCTTGCTATCTGCATGCCTGTCTGTCTGTTTGTATGTGTGTTTAAATGTGCCTGTCTGTCTGTCTGTGTCTGTTTAATTGTGTCAAGCTGTCTTTCTGTGAACATCAGTTTAACTTTGTCTGTCTGTCTGTCTGTCTGTCTGTCTGTCTGCCTGCCTGCCTAGAGTATTTCACTTGCTGTCTGTGTCTGTTTAACTGTCTCTAGCTGTCTGTAGCAAATCTGGCATGTGTCTAGACAAACAGACTGTTCCTTTATGTCTGTCTGTTTGTGTGTGTTTCGTTGACTGAGTCTTGCTGTCTGCCTGTCTGTCTGTTTAAATGTCTCTGTCTGTCTGTCTGTCTGTCTGTCTGTCTGTCTGTCTGTATGTATGTCTGTCTGTCTGTCTGTCTGTATGTATGTCTGTCTGTCTGTTTGTCTGTGTCTGGTTGACTGTGTCTTGCTATCTGCATGCCTGTCTGTCTGTTTGTATGTGTGTTTAAATGTGTGTTTAAATGTGCCTGTCTGTCTGTTTGTATGTGTGTTTAAATGTCTGTCTGTCTGTCTGTCTGTCTGTTTAATTGTGTCAAGCTGTCTTTCTGTGAACATCAGTTTAACTTTGTCTGTCTGCCTGCCTGCCTGCCTAGAGTACTTCGCTTGCTGTCTGTGTCTGTCTCTAGCTGTCTGTAGCAAATCTGGCATGTGTCTAGACAAACAGACTGTTCCTTTATGTCTGTCTGTTTGTGTGTGTCTCGTTGACTGAGTCTTGCTGTCTGCCTGTCTGTCTATTTAAATGTCTCTGTCTGTCTGTCTGTCTGTCTGTCTGTCTGTGTCTGGTTGACTGAGTCTTGCTGTCTGCCTGTCTGTCTGTTTAAATGTCTCTGTCTGTCTGTCTGTCTGTCTGTATGTCTGTCTGTCTGTTTGTCTGGTTGACTGTGTCTTGCTATCTGCATGCCTGTCTGTCTGTTTGTATGTGTGTTTAAATGTGCCTGTCTGTCTGTTTGTATGTGTGTTTAAATGTGCCTGTGTGTCTGTCTGTCTGTCTGTCTGTCTGTTTAATTGTGTCAAGCTGTCTTTCTGTGAACATCAGTTTAACTTTGTCTGTCTGTCTGTCTGTCTGCCTGCCTGCCTGCCTGCCTAGAGTACTTCGCTTGCTGTCTGTGTCTGTTTAACTGTCTAGACAAACAGACTGTTCCTTTATGTCTGTCTGTTTGTGTGTGTCTCGTTGACTGAGTCTTGCTGTCTGCCTGTCTGTCTGTTTAAATATCTCTGTCTGTCTGTCTGCCTACAGTACCAACCATTCGATATGTGCCTAACTATGTCTAGCTGTCTGACTTTGCCTTAACCTGTATGTCTGTATGTCTGTTTGCCACAATTTGTCTGTGACTGTTTAATCAGTGTCTGTTTAACGATGGCTGTCTGTATCTGTTTGCGTCCAGTAACCTTCTTTCAGTCTGTGTCTGTTTTTTAACTGAATTTAGCAGTCTGCATGTCTGTATACATCGCTTCGCCTCTCTTCCTCTGTATCTCCCTGTTTAATTAACCTACTCCGTGTGTATCTCAGTCTGTTTGTCTCTTAGTCTATTCGTCTCTTTTTTCTGTCCATTTCTCTCTTTCTGTCTGTCTTTGTATACTTATGTCTATCCCTCAGTCTATCTCAATCTGTCGATCTGTTTGACTGCGTGCGCGTGTGCGTGTGCGTGTGTGTGTGTGTGTGTGCGCAGTATTTACCCACTCATCCCTTCATCCACCCTACAAATGAACTTTTTATCCGCCTGTCTGTCTTTATTTATATATTTCCCCACCCATCATTTCATCCAACCCATCCATCCACCAGTCTGTCTGTCTCTCTGCCTGTCTGTCTATCTGTCTGTCTGTCTGTCTGTCTGCCCTCAAGCAGTTCTAGATCTCCTGTTCTTGAGCAGCAGTGACTTGTCCAGGAAAGCGTCATTAAACTTCGATCCAGCTCAAATCAGGCTTTTTAATCTTTCCTGCTTTCTTGTCTCATAATTACGCTGCAGTGAACTGAATGAACACCAATGAATCATTTCTCACCAAATTACCAAATCACAACATGGAAAAAGTGAAACTTGTTTATGGAAACAAACACACACACACACACACACACACACACACACACACACTAAAAACTCTCTGTGACTAAAGAGAACTCGTAATTACATTTATGCCTTTATGCAAATGAAGCTATGTAAATGGGAACAACTAATTAGGGTTTTTTTTTTTTTTTTCCTTTTCTTTTTGGTCGTCACTAATTTCCAGCTCGGCGTTCATCCTTTTGCCTCAGGACCGTTCTGACTCAGTCTCCTCTTTCTTCTCCTTCTTCTGCTCCTTTTTTCCCCTGCCGGCCATGACAAGTTGTTAATCACAGTCTATTCAGCTCGGCATCACAGCTTTTAGTGTGGAGTCATGCCCCGCATGTGTTATTCATGACGCCGGGGCAGTTATCCCAGCGCTCTCGCTCTCTCTTTTAAACCTTTAAAAGAACAAAAAAAGGGGGGAAAAGCAGCAAACACTCTCTTATGCTGCCTCATGCTGCTGTGTGGTTTCTCTCTCGCTTTTTCTCTCACAGTATTCTGGGTTATGATGTCAGGGAGATCTTTTTTTTTTTGTGTGTGTTGACTCCCGTTATGATTGTCATCCATTGAGGTTTTGAAAACATCAAAATAACTTAAACGTTTCTGATTAAATTGAGCTCGGCTTTGTGTAGGTGTTCCTTATGAGTGGCCATCTGCTGTGTTGTGTGTACACTTGGCTTTGTGTTTAATAATGGACTCTAGTCATGTTTTGTGTGTGTGTGTGTGTGTGTGTGTGTGTGTGTGTGTGCGTGTGCGTGTGCGTGTGTGTTAAAGCCTTGCAGTGGCCATGGGGATCGACAGAGAACAGCTTACGCACTCCGCATGCCCAAGGATGGCGAAGAGTGTCCCAAAAGCATGGAGGCGGAGCCATGTGTGCTCAACAGAAACTGCTTCCATTACAGCTACAACATCACGGGTAACATCCTCGATTCTGATTGGTCAGAAGGTGTCGATTCATTTTCATTCATTTAAAAGCAGACGGTGGTACAGCTTTATAGTTCTCATGCTGCAGGTTCACAGTATGCAAGGGGTGTTCTGGTGAACGGAGACATAAAAGCGATGGACATTTGCAGAAGACCGTCAAACACAGTATGCTGATGAGACTCTTAGCCGCATAAAACATTCGAACGGTGCAAACGTTTTAAACAAGGCCGTGCGTTTGTGAATGATGATCCTGGACGAGGTTGCTCGGGGCCCGCTGCAGTCATTCCCGTGAACATTCAGCGAGTGGAACGTCTGATGCATTAAAATTCACGGGATAATTGTTGGCAACTTGCGGAAGTGACGCATCTGACCACTCACACCACTTGCACATTACAGGAACTCGGCTGACAGCTACTGCCACATCCTCCATACAGCCCTGATCTCGCTCCAAGCCATTTCCACATGTTTGGGCCATTAAAGGAGTTCCTGGGAGGCCGGGGTTCCAGACCTGAAGCAGGATCCAGCATACCTACAGTAGAAATCTTTCTACCTTGATGGTGTCTAAGCACTAGTGAAACACTGGGATAAGTGCATTAGTGTAGCAATGGATTATAGTGAGAAATAAAGCCAGTTTTTACTGTGTGCTTTTGTTCAGCACAATCCAAAGTCCCGGTTTGACTTGAATGCCCCAGTATTATTTCGCTTGTTCTAATTCTACGTTAGTGTTTCTATGGTAGCGGCTCATTCAGAGTGACTTGCCTGGCTTGTCACACAATAAGTCTAATAATAAACGTTGGTGTTATTTAACAAAGAAAGACGTATAATTGTTGATATGGTGACAGAGTCTTGATCCTTTGAGAACTCCTTTGAAGATCAGCAGGAAATGTTTTATGAGCTTTACGGGTGAGATTGTTGCTAGAAAACCTTTTAGCGCCCCGTGGAGGTATGCAGACCAGCGAATCACAGCCTGCGTAGGCCGGAGTGTTCACGTTCTGTTTTGAAATGAAGTAATTAAAAATTAATTATCCGACATAATTTTTTTTTCAAATGTTTCATTACGTAATTGGTATTTAATGAATGCAAACATTATGCGTATGCTTGTTATATTTTGTTATGGTAATCATAACGATGCCGCAGCCGGGATAAAAAAAAACAAAAACAATTAAAATTACCTAAGTGGGAGGGCCATATTCCTTTTCTCGCCTGTCAATCAAAGTGTCACTAGCCAATCATTTGTATCTGTGAGTCCAAGCATGCAAAAGATGGTGGCTAGCGCTTTTCTCAGAGTGTTATACACCGCCCCGTGAATCAGCATCAGTCTTGGAGGAAACATGTGGTAGACTTTAACATCTTTAACTAGCAGCTTTGATTTAATAGGACAGAGGTGACTGGGGGTGGGGGGCGGGAACTAGCAGGTGACCAATAATTCCTAGAAGACTTTCGTAGACAAATTGCCGATAATTGGTATAAATATAATGCCAATTATATTTTGTACAGGAACTATGCAGTCTTATTAATATTGTTGTTTTTGATCATATGTGTGCATGACATTCAGATTGGAGCACGTGTCAGTTAAGTGCCAGCGCTGTGTGTGGAAGAGGGATGAAGACACGCATGCTGGACTGTGTGAGAAGTGATGGCAAATCAGTGGACCTCAGATTCTGCCAGGAGGTTTGTCCACGGAGTATCAGATGTGCAGCATGATTTGTGGCATTGGAAACGTTGTTAGAGGAACATATGGTAGTGTTTTCTATATGTGGCTATATGTGTATGCCGTATGTGATAGGGATAGCTTTTAACGACTTCTCATGCTTCAGACTTCGTGCTTGCATTAGTCACAATGCAAAGACATTTGTGACTTGACATTGGTTCTGGTTTCACTGTTTCCATCTTCAGGGGTTTTGCGTTTTATATTTGCGGTATTTGACAGACGCCCCCCATTTGAGCAGTTGAAGGTTAAACGCCTTGCTCAATGACACAACAATGGCCACTTGGTGGTGCTGGGGATTGAAACTGGGATCAGTAGTTCACCTTAACCACCACCGAGCTACCCCTGCCCCAGGTTTTTTTTTTTTTTAACACAAAGCTACAGTAAAGTAATAGAACTAATGGTGACAAAAACACCAAAAAACTGGAGAAATGGAAACCATGGAAACGGAAACAACCAGAAACAACATCACAAAAAAAAAAAAAAAAAAAAAAGAACAAGCACTAAAGCAAGCATGAAGTAAAATGATATTTGTCAGTCACTAAAAGATATTGTAACCAAATAATATGAATGCATTTATTATACACTATGTGAGAATGAGTTTACAGTATAAGGCATTATACACAATGTTATTGTAATTATTCATGTACAAATGTAATTAGTTATGAAGAGATATTCCGGTTTATAGCAATGTCTTTATAAATGACTACAAATCATGCTTATGACACTACTTATTGTCTGTTATACTTGTCGGAAGATTTTGCACTTTCATTATTTGATTCTGTGTAATTCACTGGCACGTTTTTACAAAGCTGTGTTATGAACAATGCATAGTGCATTATAAGCATAGGAACACAGGCATTACTACTGTATATTGACATACAGTAGCTATCACTTCTTACCTGTTTCCCAGGCAGTATGCAGGATGTACTGCTCACTAATACCCTTAGTAAGTCCTATTTGTCCACCACTGATCAATCTACATACATACACTCTACAAGCCGACGAAGGACAACAGGCTCCTAAATCTCCCACAATGCCCTTTTGCAACAGGAAACCCAATGTACAAATGATGTATCCTTGAAAACACTGCTCAGGTGATTAGCATTTGTATCCCAGTGTAAAGATTTTTTTTTTTTCAAGAAGGAATGAGTTCTTGGATCGAGTTTTTCAGACCCCACAGGGTTAAAGCAGTGTAAAGGAAGATCATTCAGAGTCACTATAATTGGACCCTGTGAGTTTTGTTTGACGGAGTGTTAACCTTGTTCAGCGGTTACCCCAAAGATCAATGTGCAGAAAAAGAGGGCCTTCAGTCTTGTGTCTGTATCGCTTTCCATGGCTAATGACCTATGAACACATACACAACTTTACTATAGATTCATGAATCAAACGCATTGTTAGAATGTTTTATGGGTTTTATCTAAGGAAAATACATTGCACCTATATTTATAATGCATTCATAAATGATAGTTAATATAATTAATTATATGTGGTGTTAATTACAACTATAATCATTAATAACATTCTATTCTAAAAGCTTAGCATTGGACTAGTCATGTCTACATAAATGATATATTTTAATGCGAAACATTAAGTACATACAGTATATCATTTGTTTTTCAGGTACGGTATATGTACTGTAAATATACTTTAGTCTAAAAGTTTAGAGTTAAAATTATAAAGTTTTTTTTATTTTCAAGTGTCCTGAAAAGTTCTACTGCAGAATTTTGTAATGTAATAATTAATATGTTTAAAGTTGTTAGCATTTGTATTTAGTTGTTTATTCATGCAAAGTTTTGTAGTATATTATTGAAAAAGTAGTGTATTGTAGTTTTTGAGGTATAAAAGGTTTTAAGTATAAAAATGAATAGTATGCTACAAAGCTTTATAGTGCAAAACCTGAAACTTTACAAAATACTACCAAACTTTACAACATACTGTACACTCAAAAGAACATACTGCAAAAACACAACGTATTATGGAATTTTGAAAAGTGCAAAGTTCTACAGTTTTGTAGTATATTGTTTAAAAACTTGTGCTTTAGGTTTTGCCGTATGCTGTAAAGTTTTATAGTAAACTGTTTAATGATAAATGTTTATAGTATGGTGTAAAGTTGTAATATTATGTTATATGTTATAAAGCTTTATATCATAAAATCTGAAAACTTACAAAATACTGCATAACATTATAACCTGTTGCTGTATATACAGTATAAAACAACATATTACAGAAAAGCTTAACAGTATATTGTAAAACTGTAAAGTTTAGAGGGAGGGCTACATGATCATTGCTGTGGGATGAAAATTATTATTCTATATTATTATTCTAATTTAAATTTGTAAAAATGTATACCAATGTGTTTGATGCTTTATGAGTTTATGATAATATGATATATCTATATTATAGAAAGTTATATTAACTGCCTTTTACTTATGCAACTTCTGTGTGTGTGTGTGTGTGCGTGTGTGTTTGTTAGCTGGGTTTGGAGAGAACCTGGCAGATGAACGCTTCCTGTATGGTGGAATGCCCAGTAAACTGCCAGCTCTCAGACTGGTCAGGGTGGACAGAGTGCTCTCAGACCTGTGGCCTGGATGGTGAGGGCAAAAAAGTATTAAACTTTTATATATGACAGTTGTAGGTCTGAGATACTGCATATATTGTTATTAATATACTATTAGTGTCTGGAACAGCCACGGTACAAATTTGACATTTTAAACATTACAGTTCATAAACTAAAAGTGAAGTGCCAATACTTTTGAAACCTCATACTCCACTGTACAGTAATTTCACTTAGGTGTGAATGTAAAAACAAAGCTCAAACTGAATGTTTCGTCATCTAGCAATCCATTTTTGTAATCTTTCATACCCGCCCACACACACACAACGCATGCACTTCTCCACCCAGAGACCAGCCATTCATCTCTCAATCCATAAGTAGATCCAACAAGCTTGTCTTCCACCCAGTAACACATCTCTCTAAACCATACTTTAATTCACCTATCCATTCATTCATTTATTCATTTAACCATCCATTCATTCATCCATCTATCCATCCATTTGTTCATTCACCCATCCATCCATCCATCCACGTTTCCAAAATTTTCACCCACTCAATTCAACAATTGACTCACTTCATGCATCAGTCTGTTCTTCATCTATCCATCTATTCATCCACTTACACATCTATTAGAATCACTAACCCTTCAATCAAACTAACTCATTTACCTATTAATACATTTGTGTCCATCCATCTATCCATTCATTCATCCACCCATCTATTTAAACAGCTATTCGTTAATGTGTCCATTTATCCATATCTATTGGCCCGCATGCACACACTCATTCATCAATACTTCTATTTACCCATAGAACATAGAGTATCCTACCTGTATAATGTTGATAGATCTAGAGCTGTCTGTCCATCTATGCGATTAGATCCCCAAAGAGAAAGAAAACTTTTTTTTTTTATTTTTTTTTTTTAAGTGTCACGTGGCCATCAGGGATATACAGAGAGGAGGGGACAAGTGTGTGTGTTTTTTAAGTAGGTGTGTTAATCCTGTGTGGCCCAAGCACCAGGAAGCAGGATGAATATAAATGCAGTGAGTCAGAGACGGAGAGTGACAGCTCGCAGCAAGACTGGAAGACACAGGAGCAGATAAAGAGACAGAGTCAGACAGAGAATGTGGCAGGATCTATTGTGCAGAATGTAGACGGTACATTATCTCCCCCAGCCTGCTCTCTGATGGAGGCTGGAGAAATCTGTTTATCCCAAAATCTCTGAGTCCATTACAAAAAGATCTGTTTTAGTTCATGGTTTGCCAAATAACTATACAGTACAAGGCTTAAACCAGATTGTTCTTGTTTTTATTGGCTAAAAAAAAAAAAAAACTGTGGAAAAAATGAAGCAACTGTGAGTCAGCAGGATGTTCAGCTGGGTTTTAGTTCCATGAGAGCTGCTTAAAAGCTAAACTGAATTTGCACCTTTCTTAATAATGCATACCCGAATAATGATTATAAACCGGATGTTGTGTATGAATTATTGATAGGTGATTAAATTAAAACTGTTCTTATGAAAGTATTCAGACTTTTAGTCTCAGGTGTACAGTAGTATTTAATATAATCAAATTTAAGTCTGTTCATCCATTCACTAATACTGTACATCCAATAATCCACCACTCCATTCATATAACATCACTAGGGCTTAATATCCATCCATCCATCCATCCATCCATCCATCCATCCATCTATCTATCCATCCATCCATTCAATTATTCATCAAAACTGCTGTCATCCATCTAACCATCCATCGATCTTCCCAGCCAGCCAGGCTTTGGTTTACACGATAATATATCTATTCACCTATGCAGGTATCCAACTATCCATACCTCCATCTATTTATCTATGCACTCATCCAATAACCCAGCCTTCCATTCACACTCTAAGGCATTTTTTCTACCAACCCATTTATCCACCCAACCAACTTTCCATCCATCCATTCATTCATCTATCCAAAAAAGAGGCTATTAATTTATCCAATCATTTATAAATCCATCCATCTATCCACTTTTACAAACCATCCATTCCAACTCCTTTACCAACACGTCTATCCATTTATCCATCCATCTATCCAATTTTACAAACTATATCACACACATCCATTCATCCACCCTTCCATCCAACCATCCATCCATTCAATCATCTTACTGACTTCATACTTATCTATTATCCATCCACCTATTAATTTACCTGTCCATCCATTCATCCACCCATTGGTTTACCTGTCCAACAAATCAACAGTCCATCCATCCATCCATCCATCCATCCATCTATTCACCCACCAACACATCTTTCTAACCAACTATCTATACACACATCTACTTATCCATTCACCTGTCCAGCCAACCAAATATCCATCCATACATCTGTCCACTTATCCATGCACCCAACCATCCTCACTCATCCTTCCATCCATCTTTCCATTCTGCTGTACCACATGGTTTATGCATGCATCACTGCTACCCGATATAGAGTTGTGATATTCAGAGCAGAAGTGGAGCTGCACTGTGCAGTGAAGTTGCTGCTGCCTCGTCTAGGCCCAAAGGGACTCGGTGTCTTTTTCTCCACCTTCTGATTTGCATTTCAGTCGGAATACAATGTAGCCAAAGCAGTACAGATCAGGGGGTAAATCAGAGCGCATGTGCTCATAAATCAGTCCACCTGTCTAACATAACACATCATAAACATGATCTGTGAAGCCGAACAGATGTCAAATAAACTCTGTACTTTTATCTTGTCTTTCTTACTTTCTTTAATTATGTATGGAGCTGACACAGTTTAGCTGTAAGACACACCATCTCATCATCCAGCCTGTTTCTGTAGTTCCTGTTCTCTCTCTCTCATTCTCTTTCTCTCAAACACACACACACACACACCTACACACACACACACACACACACATGCATACCGACACAGACACCTAAAACTGAATCTTGATGTGGCAAGGGTATAAAAATAAAGAATGACACTCTCAAGCGTTTCAGGCTTCTTTTAATCTTTAATCCATTCTGAATTTTTTAATATAAATTTCAATATTGCCCCCTGCGTTGTTTCAAAGACATCTAGCTGGTAATATTTGACAGATTAGCGATTTGAGCTCAGTATTTCAGTTTTACATTCAATAAAAGCGTGCAAGAAGTAATATTTGATTTAAAAAAGAAAACATATGCTGTTCTTTATTAAGGGATTACTGTTTTGGAGTTGTAATGTTACCATCATGATTTTTTTTAAAGGATAAGTGTATATATATATATATATATATATATATATATATATATATATATATATATATATATATATATATATGAGATGTGTCAGAGAAGCAACACTATGGAGATTCAGAGTTAACTAGGACAGGTAATGATTATATACAATGTACAGTACATGTGATGGTCATGTGACCTACCACTGCACAAGCATGAGGCCACACCCCTTACATCATGCACTTACAGTATAACAACGTAAACACCTGTAACCAGTTGACGTGTAGTCCCGATGGTGTGGTTACTGTGACGACAAAGTATCTGGGTCTAATTGCCGCTCTTTGTGTGTGTATATGATGTCTCAGGGAGGATGCTGCGCAGGAGGACAGTGGTCCAGGCGTCTCAGGGTGATGGCAGGCCGTGTCCCTATCTGATTGAGCAGTGGAAGCCATGTCCCGTTCGACCGTGTTATCATTGGCACTACAGCGCCTGGTCTGAGTGCCGTGTCGAGGTACACACACTCGAGGTTGTGTGTGTGTGTGTGTTAGGATCTGAAGTATGCAAACTGATATTCTGTCCTGATTATTAAGCATTTCTAGGACACACTGTTTGTGGGCGGAGTTTAATCACAGGAGGCATGTCTTTGTGTGTCTATGTAATTATGAATATTAGTCTTGCGTTTTTTTTTTGTTTTTTTTTACGAGAAAAATCATAAATATTAAATGGGTACAGTGCGTAAGTATTCACCCCCTTTCACGTTTCGACCTCTTAGATGAATCCTTTTCCATGTAATGGATGATTTCTTCGTGTCGCAGTGTGCTCTGCAGCTTTTTTTTTTTTAATGTCATCCTGCAAGATGTTCAACATTTGTGATGTTTTTAATAACCAATCCTGTCCGGACCCTTTTTTTCCCCCCAATCTTGCTCTTCGTGACGCTGTTTGTCCTGGTATCTTCATGAACAGATGAATTTATCCCTTCGCTCACGTGGCACTTTAATTACACACAGTGTGACTCCGTTTCACTAATTGTGTCACTTCTGATGCCTAATTTAGGAGTTTCACGACAACAGGAGTTAGTCCTACTTAGTTTTTCAGTTTTTGTTTGTTAGTAATTTTGCGAATGGTCTGTTTTGGGTTTTTTTCTTTCTTTTTTTTTTTTTTTTTTTGGAGATTCATGACATATAATCCCAATTAAGTCCATTTCAGTGCTCACACCACAAAAAGCAGAGAGGTTAAGGGGGTGAATACTTATGCAACACCCGGCAGATATGACATTGTAACATAATTAATCTGCAAAGCTTAAAAAGTTGCTTTTTTTTTCGGAAATGTATACAACTCTGGGGTTTTTGTAAATGAAAGTAACACTGAAGTACTGTCTCTGTCTCTCTGTCTCACTCTCTATACATGTCTCACTGTCTCATTCTCTGTCTTTCTGGTGGTCAGTCTCTCTCTCTCTCTCTCTCTCTGTCTCTCACTCTCTACCCCAATATGTCTGTATTTCTATATCAGTGTCTCTCTGTCTGTCTTACTCTTGCTCATTCTGTCTGTCCCTCATTTATTCTTTATCTGTCTGCGTCCCCCCCCCTCACACATTGTCTCCCATCTTTCTCCCCGTTCCTATTTTCCTTCTCTCTCTCTCTCTCTCTCTCTCTCTGTTGAACATCTGCATATTGTTGAAAAATTGTTTTGATGATAAATTCTCCGTTTCCCATGCTGATGGTGCACGGCTCTGACAAAGCTCTCAGCTTATTTGGAAGTCTCGGAGGCATGGGGGAGCAAAAGAAAGATGAGGGGAAAAAAAGAAACTGAAAGCTGAACTGCTTGACTCTGACAGACCGGCACGCTCGTACAGAGGCCAATCTCCGAGATTTTTCATTTCTCTCTGTTAATGAATCTGTTTCCTGTCTGATCTTTCGCCTTCCTGCCTGTGAGATGGTGCAGCTCCTGTAATTCTGCTCTTAAGTGTGTGTGTTGTTAAAGGTGTTTTTACACTTGTAATGATCGTATAAGGCAATTAGAAGTTTCTTCTTTAAGTCACACACTATTTCTATATTTGCATTACATTTTCTGACCCTGAAATCAGCCCTGACTCATTTCCTAAAAAAGTGAATAAAATTTTAATCATCGCTGTAATTCACCCGTCAGAAACCAAAGGGCTAAATAATGCTAATACCCCTTTTTATACTGCGTTGTGTGTGTGTGTGTTGTAGGAAGTGGTGTGCGGAGAAGGCCGGCGCTTCCGGAACATGTCCTGCTTCGTGTCCGACGGTTCCCGAGACGCCCAGGTCAGCGTGGTGGAGGACGAGCTGTGCTCCGGGTTAGAGCTGGCTGTGGACGGGGATAAAAAGATCGTCCTGGAAGAACCGTGCACTTTACCTTGCCCAGGTTATGGTCATGTTTTTGGGTGGGCGGGGCATATTGAGGATGATCACCTGTCATTCACATTGATGCTACCCAATCGTGAGCGTCTGTGAGCTGATGTATGAGGAAGTGGGCGGATAGCGCTGTCCTCCTAGTGAATTCGAAAATCTGCTTCCAGCTGTATTCATTTGTAACAGCATGTTCATTATGAATTTGTTTGACATTATCATTCTTTGTCATCTCTGGCGGAATCAGTTAATAAACAATGGTGTGGTCATGTTTAAAAGATTTCCTCCCGATGTTCTTGTGCTCAGGTGACTGTTACCTGATGGAGTGGTCAGACTGGAGCTCGTGTCAGAGTGTGTGTGTAAAAGGTCAGCGTGTGGATCAGAGTGCTGTGCAGGTTCGCTCGCGAGCCGTCGTCGTCCAGGAGCCTGAAAACATCGGCCAGTGCCCCGACCAGGAGTGGCAGTCTCGCCCCTGCATCGGTTCGACACACACACACACACACACACACACACACGCTCAAGTTATTACTCCTCATACTGTATATCCACATTTATAACATACCTACATTTATAACAAGTTGTAACTTAAACATTTATCTAAGTTGTTGTATCTTCTTGTCCACCTGCATTTATATTGTTTTATAACTCCTCATCTACATTTATAGCAAATTACTACTTATTTAATAATTTATTAACCTACCACATTTATACCACTTCATACATCCTTATGGACTTCATATATCCTTTATAGCAAAATACAAATCTGTATCCTACTACGTTTATAACAGTTTATAATGCAATCATATAATCAATACAATCAGAACCAGTTAAAGATGCTCATCCCCCTACATTTATATCAGGTTATAGCTCATCATTTCACTATTTTTATAATAAATTGTAACTCATTACCTCTTAAAACTTATCATTTTACTGCATTTATAACAGGTTATAACTCACCATCTCACTGCATTTTTAACAGTTTATAACCCCATCCAAATGCAAATGTATTCATAACAGTTTATAACTCATTTCACTGTATTCATAACAGTTTATAATTTACCATATGACTGCATTTATAACAATTTATAACGCACCATCACACTGCATTTATAACAGTTTATAACCCCATCCGAATGGAAATGATTTTATAACAGTTTATAACTCATTTCACTGTATTCATAACAGTTTATAATTTACCATATGACTGCATTTATAACAATTTATAACGCACCATCACACTGCATTTATAACAGTTTATAACCCCATCCGAATGGAAATGATTTTATAACAGTTTATAACTCATTTCACTGTATTCATAACAGTTCATAATTTACCATATGACTGCATTTATAGCAGTTTATATATCTCATCTCACTACATTTATAACAGTGTATAACTCACACTCTCACTGCGTTAATAACACTTTATAACTCACCACCTCACTGCACTTTTGTTTTTCATAATATTAGTGCGTTCCTAGTGCAGATATGTTTATTAATGCATTTCAGCTCGACATTCTTCAGCACAGAGGCTTGTTATTCGGTTTAATCATTCTGATAGGATGAAATGTACAGAGCAAAACATTCACTCGAAAATAACATCCTGAATCTCAGGGCACTTACCTCGGGAGTGCTGGAAATAGCTCTTCACCATCTGGTAATTAATTCCAGGGCAAGTGGAGGCATGTAACATTTGGCAGATTGGTCCATCTTTTCTTCCAGCAGTGGAATTACTTGTCAAGGGTTGTAACTGGTAAACCATGTTAGCTCAGTTACGTGCACATATCTCAAATTAGTTGATATTATATATATATATATATATATATATATATATATATCATAAATGAATTCGTAAATGTTATTTGGCATATTTGATATATATATATATATATATATATATATATATATATATATATATATATATATAAACAACATTTATAGGGGCAGAAATAAATGCAAAGAAAAGTTGATTTCATTATCAACACTTCTTAGAACCACTGACATTTTTTTTTATAAATGTGTACTTTTTATTCACTCTGAGTTCTCTAATGTAGAATATTACTCGCATTAGACTGTAGCTCCTGTAGCCACCTTTATAAATATGCATGAGAATTCGTTTTTATGGACATCTATGATGGATTAGATCACTTAAGGCTTGTTGATTTACCGTGCTGCATAAGTGCGTCATGATGTTTTTGTGTGTCCTTGGATTCTCGTTTGCAGACGGCGAGTGTTTCGATTTTAAGTGGGTGAGCAACTCTCGTTCGGTCTGGTGCGAGCGCTCAGACGGAATAAACGTCACAGGTAGGCCCATGCTTTGTTTTATTAAGGTGGCAATAACAACATTACAATTTGTTGCAAAGATTCGCAAAAAAAGGTGTCATGAAGTCACGAAAGAAAGCTGTGGTTTTGCTTTGTGGAGAGTTTGGATCTTTAAGAAACTTCTAGGAGAGATAACTGAAACTGAAACTGAACCTTGAGTTGAAATGATCGGTAAAGTCAGAAGGGTCATTATTTTAAAACTCCCTAAATAATTTAGTAAAGCCTTCATGTTGCCTTTAACTTACAGAAGGGGATTAGGGCCACTATTAAAGGTGTATTTGAGTTCTGAGAAAGTTTTTTCTCAGAATTCTGACTTCCTTCATAATTATATTTTGTTTTCCTCAAAATTCTAAGGGACAACATGGTCAGAATTCTAGATGGGAAAATGAGAGATTTCTGTGGAAAAAAAAAAATTGAATGCAGAGAAAAATGTCAGAGTTCTGAGAAAAATAACAGTATTTTGAGGGAAAAAGCCGGAATGCTGAGGGAAAAAATCTGCAAAGAAAAGCAAAAATTCGGGGGGAAAAAAGGTCAGAATTTTGAATGTCTAACAGAAATTTATTGTATTAATTGTGAAAAATCATTCTGCAGAAACCTTCAGATTATTTTAATAATCCATATTTCAGTTCAAGCTATACATGGATTCTGAGCAAAAAAAAGTCAGAATTTGGATGGGAAAAATTCTATATTCTGGGGGGGGAGGGGGGGGGGGATAGTGACTTTTCCCTTGCAGAAATCAGATTTTTTTCAGAATTCTGAGGAAAAAAATTCTGATTTCCGTGGGGGGAAATTCAAGATTCTGAGTAAAAAGGTCAGAATTCTGACATTAATATCAGAATTCTGAGCAAATTGTCAGAATGCTGAGGAACAAATACAGAATTCTGAGGGGAAAAGGTCAGAATCTGTGAAAAAAAAAAAAAAGGTTAGAATTCTGTGAAAAAAAAGTTAGGATCTGAGATTAAAGTCAGAATTCAGAGACAAAACGAGGGGAAAAAAAGTCAGAATTTGGATGGGAAAAATTCTATATTTTGGTGGGGGGGGGGGGGGGGTGGGAATAGTGACTTTTCCCTCAAAGGAATCAGATTTTTTTTCCTCAGAATTCGGAGAAACATTTCAGAATTCTGAGGAAAATTTTTTTTATTTCTGTGGGGGGGAAATTCAAGATTCTGAGTAAAAAGGTCAGAATTCTGACATTAATATCAGAATTCTGAGCAAATTGTCAGAATGCTGAGGAACAAATACAGAATTCTGAGGGGAAAAGGTCAGAATCTGTGTTAGAATTCTGTGAAAAAAAAGTTAGGATCTGAGATTAAAGTCAGAATTCAGAGACAAAACGAGGGGAAAAAAAGTCAGAACTTAAATGTTCATGATGGTCCAAATCCTCTCCCGTATTAAATAGCATAAACCAGAATTAAATTCTGCAAATTTAATAACTGCTTTTCAGTCATGCTAATTAGCACACAATCTCAATTTCGTAACTGAACTGGACCTGAATGTCTGGCAGAAATTAAGTGTCAAAGATCATCATTTGGGGAAACCTTCTGATTATTTTAATAAGCCGTAGCACCTATGTTTTGCCTTTACACCTACTGTACCTTCAGCTCGATTCATTTGTACAACCGATCCCTCTGTCTGTTTAATTCATTTGCGTTTTTTTATATTTGCCATTTCCAGGTGAAAATCCTATTAATAAGTGAGCATCTTATTCTGATCATAGGAGAAAAAAAAAAAGACCTGTTTGTGGATCTTTTCTGTTTTATTTTTTTTAGGCATATATTTTTTTAAGCCGCGCACGCTTTTATGTTGCATAAACCATTAGGTTCTCCCTGTTGAAACTGGGTCAGCCTGTAAAATGCGTAAGTGGCTGTAATTACGCAGGATTGAAAGGAGGGAAATAATTAGTGTTAAACATTTATTAAAACTCGAGACATAACAGGTCAAGGTACAATCTTAGCATTTGAACTTGAACTTGGTGGCCTTGAGCACAACACGCAGCATAGTCACGGAGCAGGACGCACACAGTAACCATCAAAACACTGCAACACTTCACATTTTGCACATACGTATTGTTGTTAGATTTTACAGCTTTCTCATATTCACCTCTAGGTGGATGCCCCCCTACAATAGCACCAGGGACTGAGCAGCCATGTTTCCCCTCTTGCGACAAGCCTCGATCCTTCTGTTCCAAGGTAAGTTTTTTTATTTGTATATCTGCAACTGTAAGCACAATGGTATGACTGTGTTTCGTGTAATAGGGGCCCTTCAGCTATAGTCATTTGCAAACAAAATCATCATCCCCATTTGGATGTACAGGGGGATTTAGCCTTTGCTTCACCTCTATCTCAAGACAGTAATGCAGCAATGCTTTAGTGTTGTATACGCTCCAGCTCTGTCCCATTTCCAAGCTCCAAATTTAATGCTAATTCCACCAACTAAGCCAAGACATCAAGGTGAACCCAAACTTAAATAAATAAATAAATAAATAAATAAATAGATAAATGAATAAAAGTATTTGAATTGAAGTTCCCAGTATTTGTTTCACAATGACATCAGAGCAGCAGGTTACTACAAAGGTCTGTGCATCAATTTGACTTGTTTGGATTCAGTATTTTTAACCAAGCAAGGTAAACACAGGAGTTACACACACACACACACACATGTAAAATAACGTATACACAGGTTATGGTTAGGTTAGGTTTTCTTTTTTTGTTTGTTTGTTTTTCCCATCAGCCCTCGGTGCTGTGAGTTTATGTGTCAGTTATGTGTCTCTTCTGCCCTCTGCAGGAAGCTGTGTGCGTGTGTGAGGAAGGCTACACCGAGGTGTTATCTTCTGAAGGTCTGCTGCAGCAGTGTGCTCAGATCCCCGTGCTGGAGATTCCCACAGCCGGGAGCAAAAACGAAGACGTGAAGACGAGCCGCGCCATCGACCCCACCACCTCTACCACAGACGGGCCAGACGCCACTGGGCGCACGTGGTACCTCAAACCCTTCGGACCCGGTAAGCCTGGCATTTTGGATCAAGGTGTCGGTCCACAGCATTTTATGGTAGTGGTAGTGTTCTGACAACAACTTTTTTTATTAATTTGTTTTTCGGGTGATGTTTTTTGTGGTTTAGAGTATTATAGTCTATTATTTGGTAATAATGTATTGTTATAATCATAATGCAGTAAAATATCATAGTGTCTTGTCTTCTGGTCTTCTTGGTTTTTACTGGGGGTTGGCATAGTGGATGTACTGTATTATCACCACCTTTTGAAAACGGAGAAAGAGGGCAAGGAAGAAAGTATACGGGACTAGCAAAGGGGATTTATACTGAAAGGAAGATGAGGGAGGTCAAGACAAGGAGGTAGCAATAATGCAGCATAGTGGATGCCAAGCCTGGTAAACACCAAGGAGACAAGAAGACAATTTTCATCATGTGGTCTAGTCCTAGTGCAATAAAATGCCATAGTACTGAGCCCCTAAAGGGACATGGCTGGGAAAAAAAACTTTGGAGGAAAAAAAAAAATCCACCTTGAAAAAAAAATGCGAAACATAAGAAAATAATAATAATCAGAGGCAAAAAAAATAATAAATGCGAGGCAAAAAAAAAATTTATAAATCCGAGGCCAAAAAAAAAAAAAAAAATGCGAGGCAAAAAAAACATGATATGGGTGAAATAAAATTTGCCTCGCATTTTTTTTTTTTCCTAATGGTTCGCGAGATCTCGCAAAACTTGACTCTTTAGCGTTGCCGATTTAGTCCAGCTGGTGGCAGCAATGCTCCTAAAAGCTTCATCCTTGTCCGTGCAATACCGATCCAGTCCAGCTAGGGTCAGTAATGCGCCTAAAAGCTGGCTGCCAACCGCTAAAAAGTAAAGGAAGAAGAAGCATCCCGGGAAAACTAATACACGTGCGTTGTTAAACAAGCATGGAGAGAATTACTGAGTAGAATTCTGAGTAGCTGAGTTTTACTTTCAGCTTGGCTTTTAGATATATAGATATATAGTGCCATTGTGTAATAAGACTTCGTATTGGGGTAAAGTGTCATTGTGTGACAAATTGTCACCGTACAATAAAGTGTTACATTAAAGCACATTGTCAAAGTGTTATAGTATTGTAAAGTGTCAAAGTAGTATTGATAATGTCATTGTGCAATAATGTCGTAACAGAGTAAAGTGCCCTAGAGCAGTAATGTAGTAATGTGTTGATGCCCGTGTTTGTCTCGTCACAGATGGCAGACTGAAGACGTGGGTTTACGGCGTAGCAGCCGGTGTGTTTGTGCTCCTGGTGTTTATAGTCTCCATGGTCTACTTAGCGTGGTAAGTGACATTAAGACGGCAGTGTCTGCCCAAGTCTATCATCATCATCCTCATCATCCTCATCATTTTTCAGTTCTCACACATTTTGTTTTTAATGTTCCCGCCCTCTTTGCCCCTGGTTTGTTTCGCTTTCCCGAGCAGCAATTACTGCGCCATGCGCCGCGCTCGGGCCACGCTCGACTCTGCCAGCTGTGCGGCGGTGTGGATGGGCCGGGACGCTCACGAGCTCACCTTCACCTACCCAGAATGCCAGCAGTGATGGTCAGGGTTCACAGCCCTGACCAACTGACCATTTGACCTCCTGACCTTTTGACCCCAGTGCCTGTGTGTATGCGGCTCTGCTTTCCTCCCAGCCTGCAGAGGTACATTACAGCTATGCTGTATCAGTTTCACTAAATCTGTGTGCAGTTCTCAGTAGCCGGGTTTCCAACAACCGGGTTTAATTTGGAGAAACAAATTTGTAATTGTATAATTGTATACTGGAAGGATTAAAAATAACATTTGGTTAAGCTGAATAATTCGGCACATTGAGGCATGGTGTTGCTCGTCATTCAAATGTTCAAACAGTTACAGTGTTTTATTATTATTATTATTATTATTATTATTATTATTATTATTATTATTCACAATTACATTTTTAGAAAACCAGTATTAAAGTTTTTTTTTGTTAGTTTTTTTGTGCATTACTCAACAATTAATCCAGTTAAGCAGATTTTTACATCCTCACTGGTGCTAAATATAAAATGCAGTTTATATAAAATATATACAAAAATTAAATATAAATAATATTGTACCTACTGAACACATCCTGTAACACATTCATAAGCATTGCAAACATTTATCATAAAGCAATGCTAGCATCTCTGTAAAAGGCTAATATTTTAAACTTTATATAATCATTTAATTGTTATTGCATTTATTTACTTGTCTATTGCAAGTTCATGACATAAGGCATTCATAGTGCTTCATAACCATTTTATAACTGCAAATCTGATCCACTACTTAGATTAACATATTTAGATTAAGAACAATATTAATTCATTCATTCATTCATTCATTCAGTCAAAGACCATTCATAATGTTTTCAGCATTGCATTAGGACGTACTGTGAAAATCACATGTATAATAAAACATCACTCGTGGCATGTTATAATGCATTCATACCTGTAAGTGTATCCACAATGTCATAACAATCTATGCAAATGTGTTCATCTTTACAGCTCTCATTGTAACACATTATAAATTAGTAACATGATACATTAAATGTCACTTAGTGCAACACAGCACAGTGCATTATGGGAGCTTAACATTATATGTTAAGACAACATAATGGTGTCATAATGTGTTATAAGCACTGCTGCATTTAATACATTCATTTAACAATTCATAAATGCATTATAAACAGTGCTACAATGCTACAGCTATGCTACAACTGTAATACCTTTTCATAAAAAATAATAAGGATGTGAATAATGTGTTAAGAATGCATTATAGTATATTATTAATATAGAAATCGTAATACATATCGCACTCATAGAATGTGCTACCTTACTGAAGCTCATATGTAATCCATTTAAAATGTGTCAAAAGGCACTCGTAACGCTTTAAAACAAGTGTTTTCATACAGTAAATCATTGCAACACTGTGTATAATGCCTTATGAACACTTTATAACAAGATATGAATGATACAGTAGAAAGTCTTAATTCTTCTTGTCTCACCTATTAAGCTTTGTTTTTTTTATTTTTTATTGCACATTTTTTATTGTCCCGTCCTTCCATCCTTCCATTTTTATTTGATCGTTTTTCTCGTGTCATTACCCACCATCCACTGCTGTACCTAGATTCCTGTATATGCTCTGTTATGAATTCTGCGTTCTGCGATTTAACAAGTTTTAACTTTTCTGATTTTCAGCAAAAAGCCAAAGAAACCGCAACGACGACAAAACAACAACAGGCTGAAGCCTCTGACTTTGGCGTACGATGGCGACGCGGACATGTAGCCATGACGACACAACACACAAACACACACATTCTCACCCACAGACACGTGGAAACCAAACTGGGCGCCTTTATTAATCACGATTAATTGAAGAAGATGAAGATGAACAATCAGAAATGTTGGACTTAGAATAAAAAAAAAAAACAGGCCTTGGATCAAAAAGTGTTTTTTTTTATACAAATTGTGACTTTTTCAGTTTAGCAAAACAAAACAAAAAAGTGCGACAAATTTTTTTGTTTTTGTTTGTTTGTTTTTTGTCGAGTGTACCTGTTTTATTCAGCCTTCAGGATTGACATGCACAACAAGAAGATGCCATTTTATTATCAGAAGCAAAAAAACAGACACTTGGATAATCAGCACCATGATGTGCATCATGTCCTCATGTGTCTCTTCCCTGACCGTTTTTCGTCCGATGAGTCGAAACACGAAAATCAGAATGAAAATGTAAACCCTAAAATGATTCAAGAGTGATTTTTCTGCATTGTGGACTTTGAAACAACTGCTCATTGTGAATTTCAGCCTTTCTGTGGAAGGAGGAGACGTCCCGGTGTCCAGACGGCCTGTGTCCTCTCTTCTCCTCATTTCCACGTTATTGCACTATATTAGTGCAGCATGATATGCATATTCAAGTCAGGGGTTTAAAAAAAAATACTAAACACAGGAGTGAAAAAATCAAGTGTGCTGAGAACATGGATGAAAAATCTCTGACTTTTTCAAACCTGAACACATGATTTGCCTTTTTTGTTCCAATCACTTGTGCAGTGACAGATCGTCCCTTTTTTCTTCTCATCGTGCGCTTTTCTAACTATTTGAACAGTTCCTAAGCTCGTTTGTTGGGCTCGTTAGTGAGAGTATGATGGTGTAAGTAAGTTTTTCTTTTTTTTTTTTTTCAAACCCTGCCTTATTGTGTAAAGATGTATTTAAAATCTTGAAACAATTATGAATAATTAGACACATATAATTACTTGTCATATTTGGCTCATACATACAGAACAAAAAACAATATTCAGTAAAAATTTTCTATGAAGGTCAAACGAACACATTCATGTCATAAGGCATATTCATGTACTGTTATAACGATTTGTGAAAATACATCCTTAGAATAGTTAAATAATATTCATAAGACATTATATGACAACACTAAAGCTTCACTTTTTATATCGCTGTTTTTCTTTGTTTTGTTTTATTTAAACAAATTACAAACAGACCAGGAAATCATACTGCAAAAGTACAATTAAACTATCAAAAATGTCCGATTTAATAAATGTTTTAAAAACCAAATGTCTCACTTTTATGTGCTGCTCACAAATAGATAAAGTATAATAAATTAATATTGCAAACTAATAATAATAATAATAATAATAATAATAACTGAAACCATGAGTATCAGTTGATATTTTAATAAAGCACTTCAATTTATTAAAAATAACAATCATTTAAAGTACATTGAAAATATTAGTAAATATACTTAAATATAAACAGAAATCAATCCTAGGGTTAAAAAAAAAAATCCAATCTATTATCTTTAAACTTTATGTTAAAAATGTACAAATAAATACAAGGAAGGAAGTTACTGTAATGAAACTCCTGTAATGATCTCTGGAGAGGACCTGAAGTCATGCGAGTCTCAGAAAGGTCTGGATGTTTCCTTTTACGATTACATCACAGAGTTTGTCATCAAGGCGCTGAAGAAACTCTACGCTGCCCAAACTCTTCAGTACAGTAAGATCATGACCTAGCGATCCAGCCCTAGCTAAGCAGCTTCTTGTTGTAGATTTTAGCTACAGGCGTTTGTTTGTGTAATATCAATACAAATGGTATCACGTACGCCTTGTGAATTTTCACCCTAAGAACTAAAACTTTGCCACAAATCTCAGCATACGAGCTGAGCCAAGGTACGGCTGTATATAAATTATAGAGGCTAACTAGCACGCTAAGGTTGTTAAATTCTCAGTCTCAAGTTCTCTTGCCTTTTGATGGCAACCGTCATCTTAGGCTTGGAAGGTTTTAAACCGGCACGTTTATAAGAACGATTTCGTTAGCCAACAGCACAATGTGACATTTTAGAAAATGAGTTCTGACTTGCTCTTAGATCACTCTCTCCTGTACTCCTGTGAACATCACAGCGGCGGGATTTTTGTCCGTGTATCTCTGCGAGGGAACAATCTGCACTCTGAATCAAATGTACTGTATATGAATATATAGATGTTAATGATTTCTTGTCTTATAAAAAAAAAAAAAAAAAATCCATCAGTACTGTATGTCTGCAAGGCTAAATGTTATTGCATCATACTGTGTTATAAACACTGCTATAGAATGCATTCGGTTCACAGACGCATAATGGACATTGCAATGCCTTTTCATAGATAAATGTCGTAGGAATACCTTTACTCGACTTCAGTCGATGCATTATAACAGGTTATGAGCGTGTGCACAGAGTGTGACCTTCATAGTAAATGTTACTGACTCTGAATGTTCTCTCTCGCTCTCTCTCTCTCTCCCCAAAAGATCATGTACGATCGCTATGCCTGTAGTTGTTTCATGATAAAAAAGCGGGTACTGTTAGAATTTTATATATATAAAAATGTTTTATGTAACTTATACAAGTATATATATATATATATATATATATATATATATATATATATAGATCACATCACAAATTGCTGCTTTAAATCTGTAACATTAAAAATATATCAAAGGTTATAAAACTCGCTACATACTTACAGTATAGGACTATTTATTGTCTGACAGCTAAACAATTTTACGCATTCTTCAAGCCCAATTAATGAAAGAATAATATAAAAGGCTACACATGCAGTATTAGTAAATGTAAGTGTGAACATTTTTTCTTTCAGTTATTTATTTCGTTTGTTCTTCTTTTTTTTGTTTTTTTTATCTCGAAGGCTGAAGCTGCTCGACGCTCTGCGGTCGAGCGGCTGATGAAGCATGGATTTTCACCTTCTCACTTGTGTAATGTGTAAATAATGATTCGAATGTTGATGATTTTTTTTTTTCATATTAATGAACTGTGTATTTTTTTTAATGAGAAAAAAAAATGATCTCGTGTATAAACGAAGTGAAAAGCAGTGGTATCTGATCTGTGTTGAATTTTACGTTGTAAGACATTCTAACAAGGTTTAGTGCTTTTGTACTCTTTCTGTATCTGGGGAATCGAAGGAAAATAAAAGAATGAAGGAGGGAGTGTGTTCGAGACGCTCGCTGTGGTTTTGGATCAGTGAATGTGGACAGTCGGGGCTGAGTGGAACAAGAAAGATTTAAGGTTTTGTTTTAAAGCAGACATACTGAAACTTTTCCTTGAACTTACAAGTCGTGAGGATTCTGAGAATTTACAGCCCAAAAACGACAATCAGCCGTTATAACCCTCTACTGTACCACAGAGGACTAAGAGTTGGTGTCCTGATGATGTGCTCATGGTGGGAGGGGCATATTCTCGAATACCTGGTCAATCACAGCAACACTAGCCAATCACGTGTTTGTCTGTGCTCTTCCACACGGAAGTAGGTGTATAGCATGTTCCAGCACACTTCCTTGCCCCACTGTCGCCTGGTGGGCCAAAGGGTTGGAACTGGCATGGTCAAACCCAGGAGACAAAACTCTGATCAACCATGACATTAAAACTACAAATAGATCAAATGGATAACTTATGTATTTGGTTACACTGGTACCTGTCAATGAGTGGGACATATTAGGCAGCAAGTAACCAGTCAGTTCTCAAAGTTGGTGTGTTGGAATGTGTGGGTGTAATGATTAGAACATTTATGACATTTGGCAGATGACCTTATCCAGAGTGACTTACTGTACATTTTATCTCATTATACATCTGAGCAGTGGAGGATTAAGGGCCTTGGTCAGTCCGCCAACGGTGGTGGTGGGGGGGTTTGATCCTAGGCCCTTCCGATAAGTAGTCCAACACCTTAACCACTGAGCTACCCCTACCATATTGGTAGTACCTACCAAAAGTGCCCCAAGTAAGGACAACCAGTGAACTGGAGCCAGGTTAATGGGGACCTAAGGCACAGTGTTGTGCATGGGGAGTGAAGGCTAGTCCATCTGGTTCGATCCTAAAGAAGAGCGTCTGTTGCACAAACTGCTACCTCGTAACGCATCATCCCTTCAGAGGACATGAAATCCATGACTCGAAAGGTCAGAGCTGTTTTGGTGACACGTGGGGGGGGGTGTACAAAATATTAGGCAGGTGGTTTTAATGTTATGCTGATCGATGTATAGAACACATGCTTTAAAAAAAAAAAATGTCTAAAAGTAATGAACACTCATCTGAGTGTTCATGTGTGGCTAGATTGTTGTAGTAATTGAAAAGCAGCTCTAGCAGACTCCAATGTGTGACCGGGCGCCACATTCCCTGAGGGAAACCATGAATTTAGTGGACATGAAAACAACCAGTGGGCATTAAAATAATGTAATACAGGTTCCAAATTGATTCAGCTCCAATTTTCACAGCTGTAGTCATGCAGAAATAATGTCCAATCAGCATCCCTTTGGAGATTCCTCCACTCTCTTAACGCTCTCCATCTGCCGATAAAAATAATCAATCTAAATAAAATAATGTTGGTTTCTCTCTCTCTTTTTTTTTTCATCTCATACCCTCAGTTTTCACATAAGCTGCCTTAAGTAATACTGGAATCTGAGGGCTTGCTACTGCGAGTCACCTGGGTTTAGAATGGGCTTGAAACCTGCCCTCATACAGGTCTCATATACTGTAGCTCAGTTGTAATGCATTGTATATTCACACCCTTTGTTTCACTTAATTACTTGATAAATTATATAAAACAGCCCAATTGGTGGCAACCCAAATTGCCAAAAAAAACAGAGACTTGAGAAAGCAGAGAAACCAGAATGCATTCATGTTTTAATTCACAGCCATGGGCTCCACTCCTGATTCGGATCTTCTCTGATTGGTTGCATGGGTGAAATTTTTAGAAGGAAATATCTCTGCAGTGCTACCAGGCTGTTCAAGGAGACTGGCTCACAAAAGTCATTCCACATTAAGTTAATGTTTGGGAGACATTTATATACACAGAAGAAGAAAAAAAATGAAATCATAGTCTGTAATTTTAATATCAGGAAGTTCAAAACACACAAGGGCAGAAATGCTATTGTCTCATTTGCCAAAATCTACATGTGGTGTACTTTGGATCATAAAGGGTTCTGTAGAGTGATCGAGTGATGCGCCACCAAAGTGTGGAAGGGCTAAGTATGATTCTGGATGAGTTCCAATCCGTTTTGGAAAGCTTGCACAAGGAAACGTGATTAAACACTCTGCCCTCTTGTGGACACTGCATCTAACTGCATGAGAAAAATGATAATGACTCAGCAAAATTTTATGTTCGTAAGTAACAATTTGAAATAAACACAATGAATCTTATCTGCAGTTGTTAGAACTTTAAACATTAATCATTTTTTTCCCATTCTTTTTGAAATACATACTTGTGTTTAGTCAATGTGGCACAGCTCCGCCGACAAACTTTTCCACCAGCCGCGAATGCTTTGGAGAACGTTCCTGCTTAATCTGCAAAGGTCTGCTATATTGCCAAAAAGTATTTGCTTGCCTGCCTTCACGTGCATATGATCTTAAATAACATCCGATTCTTAATCCATAGGGTTTAATATGCAGCTTTGCAGCTACAACAGCTTCAACTTTTCTGGGAAGGCTTTCCACAAGGTTTAGGAGTGTTTCTGACCTCACAAATGCATTTCTGGAAGAATGGTCAAAGTATTCCCATGAACACACAAGTAAACCTTATGGAAAGCCTTCACAGACGAGATGAGGGTGTTATAGCTGCAAAGGGGGCGGGGCCAACATCATATTAAACCCTATGGATTAAGAATGTGAAGGCAGGTGAGTGAATACTTTTGGCACTATAGTGTAATATTTGCCTTTTTCTTTCTTTTTTTTTTTTAATCATAAAATGCAGAGCCCTTCTCTTTCAGAATGCATAATGGTTAGCAGAACTAACACAGTCTTTAAGATTCATTGTTGGTATAAAAACTAGAAGTGATTGCAATAATGGGGTAGAACAGTTTGTGCTGTTACAGGACAATAGTCAACAACCAGGTGGTGTGTTATAGCTTGATGGAGAGTGACCAATATATACAGTATAAGCAAAAAAATAAAGATGAAAAACATTTGGGAACTCTCAAGGTCACATCTGGAACTGGAACTTTGCTAGATTGTAGATTCATTACAAAGTCTGAATAATCAATAATCAATAATCAATGCAAAGCACCCTGAACGAAAACCCCCTTTTGTAATGTTCTTCCAATTTCTGTAAATTGTCTTGCTAGCAATAATCTCATGACCGCAAACGAGCTTAGACATCAAAAATGGACCGGAAAGTTCACAGGAGAACACTGAACATCGAACAGAACAGTGTTCCCCCTGGTGCACCATGAAGGTACTGCAGGTGGGTCACAAGGAAGATTTAAAGATTACATTTTTTTTTCCATTTTGTTCATTAAGTATGAAATTGCTATTAAATATTTACAGATAGTATTTACATTATATATGTATAACATTTACAGTATAAAAAGTAATTAGAACTAATAAAATAAAGCTAAATTCTGTGTTATTTTGTATTTATTATCTGATCTATTTTTAAACCAGAGTATTCTAAATGTCACCATTAGATAAACTGCAATTTATAATCATATACAATTATATAATAATATGTAATAATGGCATAAGGAAAGCTGTAAAATCATCATTAAGATTTTTATTTTCCGGTGGCAGACAGAATACAGGCTTATTAGCCTTTTACTGTGTGCATTTGTTTTGTTTTGTTTTTTGTTTTGTTTTGTTTTTTTACATTTGCTGCTATGCACATTATGTAGGCCCATGAATGTAGAATTGTTCTGTTAAGGAAATAAAAATATATAGTTAAAGAAAAATACTGTCTTAGTGTCTTATAGGCATATGTCATAATACCCCCCCAAATATAATGACATATCATGATGAGTTAAAAATGAATAACTTTTATAAAAACTTGATAACTTGGTTGGCTTTCTTACTTCAGTGCAACTGGAAAGCAAAGAATAACATCCGTCCCCCATCCTTTGTGTAAGACTTGATAGCATCCAATCCATCAATGGATGTGCGTGGTGACGGGGGACGGTTCCACTTCACCATGAAGATGCTCTTGGACTTCGCTCTGTGAGGAATTGTGACTGTAGTTGCTTAATAGTTTCTGAAATTGCTACAAACAGTTTTGTACCTGCGCCTTCTTAGGGACAATCTATTCTTTGGGATTTATACATATTTTCTCACACATTTCATGCTAATTTCCCTAATTTACTTTTGATTCTGTAAAGCTGCTTTGTAGCAATGACCATTAAAACACACCATACAAATCAAATTGAATTGAATTGAATCATCTACAAGCAGCTATAACTGCAGGCGCGAGCAAAAGCAAGCACATTAACAGTGAAAAAAAAAATTAAACTGGCGTTAGGAAGGGCTACACAAATACATACAGTAGGTGGAAACCCACCCCACCTATATCTGGTAAAAATATCAAAGTCAGCTGTAGAAGGTCTCACTTGCTATCCCAGTTTTAAGAATTGTACCTCAGACCACCACTAGAGGGAGGCAGAGACATTGTGGCTTCTGTTTTAAGACCTATTATGATCTGTATTCAATTACGCCAGTTCTAGCTGAATATACACACATACATAAATACACAGTATAGTGCATACAGTCAAGAGTGTACACTTAAACAATTAACAAAAGTCAAGGTTGCCAGATTGTGGTTCAAACCTCGATCACCATACACTCGAACGTGCAATACGACATCCTTCAAACATAATTAGCTGCGGTATGTACTGTATGGTAAATGTATGAATTTGGCAACCCTTAATGAGCCACTAACGCCTCCTTACTGCATACCTGTTCTCCAGCTGTGATGTGATTCCACTCGCACATCTGGAATACTCCAAGTCTCCCCCCCACCACCACCACCACCACCACCCACACACACACACACACACACACACCTCTCTCTCTACTCTCTCCCCTCTGTCCCTCAATCTCACACTCATACACACACACACACACACACACACACACACACGCACAAACACACACACAAATGTGTGAACAGATGCTGGGCTCACATTGAATGCACATTCAGAGATTTTCCCTCTGTGTGCGTGTGTGTGTGTGTGTGTGTGTGTGTGTGTGTGTGTGTGTGTGTGTGTGTGTGTGTGTGTGTGTGTGTGTGTGTGTGTGTGTGTGTGTGTGTGTGTGTGTGTGGATCTGTGCTCATGTGAAGGAGACACGAGAGGTAAAGTTGGTGTGTGTTCCAGGATGTTTTCCACCTGCGTCCTGGTGTGGATCACTGTTCCTGCATTATACTGGGTGAGAATTTAACATTATTTCCATCTTTTTTGTACTATCTATACAGTATCTATCTATCTATCTATCTATCTATCTATCTATCTATCTATCTATCTATCTATCTATCTATCTATCTTTTGGTGTTTGCTGGAAGGAGGTTGTTTCAGATTCAGCTCTGCTTTGATCTCATAAACTGTAATCATATCAGACAAAATCCTGAACCATAGTGAAAAATTCTTAAAGTGCTGTGTCTTTATTTTGGCTTAATAACACATTACTTTATAGCATAATGTATTTGTCTTAATTCAAGCATGCATGTTTTCTATTCTTATTTATATGCATGAGATTAATTTACACCAGCTCCACCTTATGCATTTTGATTAATCACAAAATAAACATGTATGCGAAACATTCAGGACAAATCATACATATTTAAATGAAGAAAGTCATTAATTTGTCAGAGAAACTACAGAAGCGAGAAGCAGCGATTTGTTTGTGTGTTTTTGTTGAGGATTCTGATTAACCAGGAATATCCTCCGAATCTTTTTTCTTTTTACTCCAACGAATAACTATTTTAAAATTACCATATAATAATATATAATAATATTTTGTGATATCATCTGCACCAAAAGAGAATAATGTACAGCAGCTTTTAACGCTCAACCGTTAACCTTTATTGTGCACAGATTATATCCTGTATTTGAATAAAAGCAAAAAAAAAAAAAAAAAATGAATTATTAAAAATTATATTAATACAACCTTGATGTAAATGATAATTTTGGTATATCGATGGATTAAATACCACAGATAAAATACCAGGTGCGTTCGAGTCAAACCGGGACTTTTGATTGTACAGAATAACGGAACACTATTATGAGCGTAAAAACTCTTTTTATTTCTCTATATAATCTCCTGCTCCACTAATGCACTTATCGCAGCGTTTCACTAGTGCTTGGACACCATCAAGGTAAAAACTTTTCTCAGCACGCATGCTGGAGCCATGATCGGACTTCGTGCTTCATGTCTGAAACCCTGGCCTCCCAGGAACTCCTTTAATGGCCCTTTTCCTTTAACGGAAAAAAAAAAAAACAGATCATCAAACGCATTCTGTTTTTGTGGGACAATGCTCAAGCTCATACTGCCCACCGCACCACGTGCACATTACAGGAACACGGGTGGGAGTTATTGCCAAACGTAAAAAAAAACACAGTCTGGTGTCTTCTAACACATTTTGTCGGTAGTGGAACTGCTGTACAAAAGCTACTGTTTATGATACTTCAGAAGTCTATAATCTTACTCAGTCTCACTGCATCTCTATCACCATCTTAAGCTGGAGTGAAATGTCAAGGTGCGTGGACATGATGATGATGATGATGATGATGATGAAGAACAGTTCTGTGATGCTCTCACCTCACCTTCACCTACTCAGACAGACTCTCCATCGATTTCCCACTAATAGGAGCGAGAGAACACATGCAACTCCCGTCCCTGAAAGGGTTAACGTCTTTTAAAGTGTAAATGTGAACGTGTATGTCCTTGCTTCAGCCTGAAGGAACAAAGACTAAAACAATTCTGCAACAATTGCATGAATTCGTCCTCAGTAACGAGTTTTTAGCTCCGGTTGGAATTCTGATAAGTCAGAGTCATTTTGTTGGATTTTTTTTTTTGTTGTTGTTGTTGTTGTTGATTTTGTTATCAGTTATGGTTCTATGAAGGAAAAGCTAGAACCCGGGTTCTTACTTACGTTGGTGTGAGCTCCATCCTTGAGATATATACTCTATGGATAATATCGCGAATATGTACCCTTCCAGAACACTGGGTTCTATGCATAGATGGGTTATTTGATTTTCACTTTTAAATAGCGTGGGACCAATAGCATACCAAAGAATCAAGTTTTTGCAATTCTGCAAGAACCTTGAAAGGTACTGTGTAGAGCCCATACAGTATTTTACTAACAGATCATTTTGAAAAGCATAAAACCTGGATGGACCAAGCATCGCATGAAGAACCTGGGATGTTTGAATGATGCCACACTACACTCGCTGCGCTCACATTACAAGCTACACTGCTCAATTCCAGATTATATGTGCATGTCATGACGGTTCAAGTTCAAAGTGATCTTTGCATTTGCAGAGGCAAAAAAGTCACATGAATTCTGAACTCCCTGTTCTCATTCAAGTCACATGATCATGTACTGTAATAGATACAGTGCCACATATTGTATGAAAGTGACTTAGACCTGATTTGATAAACATCAACTAGAACTAAAAAAAAAAAAAAAAAACGGATCTGTGTCACATTAAGGTAAAAAAAAAAAAACAAATCAGAACTGAGTCACTTCAGGCTATAATGTAAACGTAGCCTAAGGTGAACTCTAGAGCGAAAGGTTAAGGGTTCTGGAATTCATCTTTATTTCTAGCAGTGTACACTTTAACTCACTCAAAATGCTGAAATGAGAGAAAACAATATTCCAGACTCAGATTCCTTTATTATCAATGTAAAAAAAATTTTTAGACTGTTAGACGGCGAAATTTCGAAACATGGAATCCATAATATCTGGTCCTGTGGTTATCACACTCAGAACTTTTCCATATTTTTTTTTTCTTCTTCTTCTTTTTAATCAGCAGAAAGTTGGAGCGAAACTAAATTAAGCCTGACTCCATCACGGGTGTGAGAACCAGCCGTCAGTTTCAGTGCTGACAGCTTCATGTCACACTCTAACATCCTTCCAGCTGTGTGTGTGTGTGTGTGTGTGAGAGAGAGAGAGAGAGAGAGATGAGAGAGAGGGTCTTGTAATATATATGCATATAAACCTCACAGCAGCTTCAGGTCCTGGTCCAGAATTTTAATCCTTTTTAATTTAGTGGAATATTTTTACAACCTTTGTGGGTTTTTCGGTTCACTTTGGGAAAGTACTATGTAGACTGACCTCAATATTCTTTTAGAAAATCAAATTATTTGGATAGTGAACAGTTTTAAGATTTCTAAAGATTTCGATTCTACACAGGCAGGGAGAGCTTTTTTTCTTTTAAGCTTCTACTTACAACGTTTAAGAACCCGTTCAAGAAGAACAAAACCAAAACTTGAAAGGGAACTGTCTAGATTTTTTTAAATGGAATCAGCAAAAATGAATAAATAAATAAATAAGTGAAAGGGATCGTTGTATTTTTATTTTTTATTTAGAACTCAATAGTGGTTTTTTTTTTTTTTTTTTTTTTTCTTTTTTTTTTTCCAAAAGAAGGTCCAAGTGGGATGCTTTTAAAAAGCGTGGAACTCTCAACAAACCAAAGAAAAAAAAATCTGTTTTTGGAGGAAAAGACCATTCAGATAGCTATCGTGGTTTGTTCTTGTGCTGTTTCAAGTTTCGCCACACTGACATTAATCAATAAAAAAAAAGTATATTTTGATTATTATATATTTTATAATTTTTGTTATATATTATTATATTTATATGTATTATATTTATATTTATTATATTAATATTTATTATATTAATATTTATTATATTAATATTTATTATATTTATTCGTGTATCTTTTCTTATTTGTAAATATTTGCATTTGGTAGTGGTAAAATGTTGCCGTTCCTTTACAATCCTCTAAACCATTCACACAGACCAGCATCCTGTGTGTAGAACCAAATAATTTTTTTAATATATTTAAATTGTAAAAAATCTGAAAGAATTATCAAAGCTTGATATTTATAAAACCATGATACTTAAAACCTCTCAATATGAATAGAATCGGTACCCAGGTATTGTGAAAGTATCATATCAGGTGATCCCTGGTAATTCCCGTCTTTTATAAACAATAAAGTTAAAATCTAGTGCCATTATAGGTTCAGCAGTTTGTCTCTCTTTTTTAAGAATCTTTCATTAAAATGGTTGTCTCTCTGGAGGAACTTTTAAAAACTCCATGTATACTGTAAACCATGAGGATTGGTTTGAGGGAGTAAAGAAGCATTAAATATGTGGATCTTTGGGAAGAACTCTTGAAATGTGTTGCTTGAAAAGTGTGTGTGTGTGTATATATAGAACTTAAGATCTGAAATTTTGCAAGACGTTACTGTACGTGTACGAAAGCCAAGCGAAGCGAGTTTTTTCTGGGGTTTTTTTTCTTCTTCACATTTTGTGTAAGATTTAGTGAAGACACAGCACCACAGGTCCCAAGAATAATAGCAAGGACAGTAGCAAGAAGAGAACAGAGCGGCCGGTGTCAAGAGGAATCATAAATTAAGGTTTAATGTCTATTTATTTTATATTTTCTTCGTTTACTTGTCTTTTCTAAATGTTTTGATTATAGTGTTGGAAATGGATAATATTGGTCATATTCCTCGGTGGCTGGGACGGTTTCTGCTTCTAACGCAAGGAAAATGTTTTACCACCATAACTGATCCTGGATATTACATGAAATAAAGTGATAATGATTTGTGAGTACAGTCCTCGGAAGTGACATTAAAAATGCTGTTCAGGGGGAAATCTCATTTTTACTCTTAATTATGTGTCATATCACTGGAGCAAGAGAGCAGAGCGTCTTACAGTACAGCGACAAACGTAACAGAGAGAGAGAGAGAAGCGAGTAAGGGAAAAGAGACTGCCAGTCTGTGAGGGTTTTTTTTTTTTTTTTTTTGGTTAATTGTGTGCAAATGATCTCATTAAAAGGAAATCCACAGGGAGTTGAAAGACACTGCGTTGTTTCTCTCAGCTCCGTCTTGAGGGCTTTATTTCACATTAATCTCTCTGGCAGATTTATACAAGGTTTATACAAATAGAGAGAGAAAGAGAGAGAGAGAGAGAGAGAGAGAGAGAGGGAGGGAGAACATGCAATGTGAGTATTGAACATTAACACTCCCTATGATTCCCGTATTCATAAATCATCAAGTGATTTATTTGTATTTACTCATCACGTTTGTACAGAGTAAGGTGATAATAATCTATGGCAGTGTGGTGTGATGAAGGAGAGTCATTTTAAACACCTTAACTTCCAATAACCTTAACCTTAAACACCTTAGTTTCCAATTACGGCGAGAGGTGTTCAAGTCAAACCGGGACTTTTGATTGTGCAGAAAACCAGAACACAGTCATGAGAGTAAAAACTCCCTTTATATCTCTATATAATCCCCTGATGCACTAATGTCAAGCACGCCTTCATTCACCAGAAATTTTATGTCAGGTCCCGCTTTGACTTGAACGGAGGGGCGTTTTTACACTTTTCCTTTTATGGTTACAATTAATGACGGGGAACAGCGATGGAAAAAGTTTTATTCTGTTCTCATGTATACGTTACAGCAGATTTAGTCGTTTCGTCTTAAATAAATAAGACACTTTTGTTGTTGTTGTTGTTGTTGACGTCCAAAAGAAGGTTGTTTTTAGAAGCGTTAAAATGAAATGTGTGCGCAGTCATAAGGCTTTAAGAGTAGCAGGCTTGACACTGACACTCTTGATTTGTCTTCCTGGGAATAGCGATAGCTGTAGCCTACAGGTTAAAAGTCTGTCACATAATTAAACATTCAATGCTCCTTTAAAAGAAATACACACCCACAATACACTGGAGCCGTAATGGATTCCAGGACACGAGACGACCTCCCTTGTTTGTCCCGTACCTGACTCGTATCTGACCTCAATCTGAAGCTGAAGATGAGTGACAAACTGGAATCTTTGGTCTATTGATCAAAGGGATAAGTAATAAATCGCCTCGCTTGCAGGAGACGCATGCACGAGTCAACATTCAGCCTCAGTCGCCTCTCCTTCTCTGAGTGATGCAGCACTGAAGCTGTTCAGTTCTCTCAGAGGGTGGGTCGGTTATTCTGGTCAACCTTCAAGAACATTTTGATCCATCTTCGTTATGAAAAAGTGTCCAATGTCAACCAAAAAATAAAAATAAAAGAGTGTTGTTTAGTGTCAGTAAGCGGTCAAGGATTTGTAGATAGAAGACACCATAAAATGGAGTCTTTAGATACTTGTCTTTAGTGTTGCGCAATACATTCTTAACCGTATCTCATTATTGTTCTCCTGACAGACCGTCCATGTCGAAGGACACACTGACCTCCGGCACAGACTGAAGCGAGGTGATGAATCAGATATTCGAACCTCAAATATAGAAGCCGTTGCTGTTCATCATGCTTTCCTCGAAACGCTCCAAAGCGAGAACGAGCTTGAGGACCGGTTTGTGGATTTCACGACCCTCCATCCGGCAAACCAGCAGACTAAAAGGCGTCCGGCTTTCAAACCCGGGAAACTGAGGAAGATGTTCGGTTGGGGAGACTTCCACTGCAGGGTGAAGACTGCGTCCCTGGACCTTCTCATCAAAGGGAAGATCGTGGACCACGGAAACGGAACCTTCAGCGTCCACTTCCTGTGCAACACCACCGGCGTCGGGAACGTCACGATCGGATTAGTGCCATCCACCAAGATCGTTGTGTTCGGACCATCGCCACGGGAGGTCAGGGAATCTGTAGAGTCGAAGCTGTTCAACTGCAGGGTGGAGTCGGAGAAGGTGGAGCAGAGCAAGAGGGGCGTGAGGTGCAGCTACGACCCGTCGAAGAGCTGCGAGCATCAGCAGACACACGGCCACGTCTCGTGGATGTGCTCCAAGCCATTCAAGGTCATCTGCGTGTACGTGTCCTTTCACAGTGTAGACTACAAACTGCTGCAGAAAGTCTGTCCGGATTATAACTACCACAGCGACGCTCCGTACTTCCGTTCGGGATGATCGGGAGATACTGTATCGGACATGTGACCGGACAAAGCGGATGGGAATTTTTGTGCAAGCATAAATACGTTCCTGTAGACGGTTAGTTAAATTCAATCTCGGAAACAGGTTTATATTGAATTAGCTGTGATGTGTTTAGTGAGTCTGGTGCAGATTTGTTGGTTGCAATGAACAGAACAGAGATTACTCAAGCTTAAAGGAACATCCTTCATCATTATTAAACTTCATACTACTGTAGAACTTCATAGGAGAACTTTGTACTAGATTCTGATCCATCCAGTGAACTTTTCTGATCTTTTTTGGAATGTTCAAAATATATATATGTAAATATGATTTAAAAAAATAGTCACTTCCCTCTTTCCCATGTTACGTTGTAGAGAAAAATGTCCAGAACCTCCAACAGGGTGACCTCGATTATGAACTCGAGTGAAGTAGCCGAGGTTGAGAAAGGTTACCAGTTCAGCAGAATTTGCTATCTGTTTTACCCTGCAACAATTTGTTAATTTTTTCTAGTCTAGACTTTCATCCTAGGCCACACCCACTGGGTCCAAAAATAAATAAATAACTTGTTGGTTGCAACGGTTACAACGCTAGACGCTGCATATTTAAAAAAAATATTCTTTCAACCGACATTGTGATTGCTGTCATGAGAAAAATTTGCATCTTGAATCAATAACAGTGGTCGTCTTGCACAGGCGTAGTTAAAAACAAGTGTATTTAGGCTTTCAATCATAAACACTTGAATCTCTAAGATAGATAAATGCGATTCATATTAATTTGCCGTACCAGTCAAAAGTTTGGTCACAACTTCTAATTTGATGTTTTTTTTGTTTAATGATTTATTTTCCACATTTTAGAAGATTGTAGATTTCAAAACTATGAAAAGAGGTAGAAAGTAACGAATGACGTTTACTCGCGTTACTGTAATTGAGTAGTTTTTTTTTTTTGTCTACTACTTTTTAAAGTAGTTTTTAAAATCTGTAATTTTACTTTTACTTAAGTATGTTTTGTTTGAAGTATTGTAATTCGCTACATTTTAAATCATATGCGCTACTGAGTGAAACAAATGAATGAAAATGCAAAATAAATTCTGCTTTGTATAAAAGCTTCGTTGCGCGCGCGCGCGTGTGTCTCGTGTCCTGGTCGCGCGCCGCTCCAGACTCCACTCCAGGTTTTCTGACCTTCCACACGCTCGCTTCCGCCCTGAGAGTGACGTCATCAACCAGCGCCACCATATATAAACCGGAGAGAGACGCGGGAAAGAGGAAAGAGATTGTGATTCTGGCGTTTTGATATTTGGTTGAGACTTTTTGTCTCCCATTCACTTTGATTATTGCTTTGGTTGCACTTTGTATATGTTTGTAGATAATTTCACAGTATGTTTGTGCACTCAGCAGTAGTAGGGGCGTGGCTGCCTTTTTTTTTTTTTTTTTTGGGGCAGAGAGAATTTATTCACTGTTTTTGGTTTAGGGAGTCAGGGAAGGGACCTGGATTTTTGTTTGAGTTTTTTTTTTTTTTTTTTCCAGGTAATCTAGCTACTAAATATAAATACCATTTAGTTTATTATTTTGGCCTGGGTCCACCCTGAATCTGATCCTCCTCCTGTTGTGTATGTGTGTGTGTTTGTAAAGCAATAATACAAAGCTCCTTATTTCATCAGTTAATGACTGGATCTAGTTCTTTCTGCCATATACCACCATTTCCATACAGTTTAAAATAGACCCCTGACCCAGTCTTTTGCTGTTCGGCCCGACACTAGACTGGGACGTAACGCCATATTTATGTGACCACTTTGATTTTCAAGCACAAGAAAGACAACAGCTTTATTATGCAAAGGTGTTCCTTCATTTAAAAACAACTAGTTTGAGATTTATATCTGCTCATCCCTCTCCCGCTGTTAAAAAAAAAGAGTAAGTTTACTCTGAGTACATTTTTTATGAGCTACTTTTTACTTTTACTTGAGTAGATTTTTATAATGGTAACTTTACTTGTACTTCAGTAAAATTTCACTGAAGTAACAGTACTTTTACTTGAGTACAAAATTTTAGTACTCTTTCCACCTCTGACTATGAAATAACGCATTAGTTAATCAATTAACAGCGACAAAAATAAAGACATAAAGGTCAGCTGTTTGTGTAATAGTTTGTGTAAGAACAGTATTGTGTCGAGTGCATTTGTAAAACCCATCATGCACCATGATGAAACTGCCTCTCATGAAGACCTTCACAGGAAAGCAAGACCAAAACTTACCTCTGCTGCAGAGAAGTTCATTTAGAGTCACCAGCCTCAGAAATCACCAATTAACAAACAGCACCTCAGATTAGAGCCGTTATGAAGGATTTACAGAGCAGATGTACTGTAGCAGATACATCTCAATATCAACTGGATATCAAAAGGAGATTATTGCATATTTTGGTTGCCTTCAATATAAAAAGAAATAAAAATCAGGAAATACCATGGAGCTAGAAGGTGTGTGCAAGCTGTTGACTGGCAGTGTAATATGCAAAAATAGACATTAAACTGAAGGAAATTTCTGTAGGAATATCTGCTGTTTGTAGTGTTATTAAGAAAAACACTAAATGAAGTGTTACATTTATGCTTCCTATAACCAGATATGTCACTCAAATAATAATAATAATAATAATAATGGTGGTGGAGTGGTAGCTCAGGTGGCTGGGGCTCCAGGTTGTTGGGTTGGGGATCTGAGGATTGGGGTTCAAGCCCTGCTGTCAGTGGGTTGCTGGTCACAAGCCTGGATAAAATGTGTTCCATCAGGTGTAAAAACCTGTGCCAAGTTGTTGTGCAGATTGATAGTCCGCCTAGACAGGAGCAGCCAAAAGACTTAGTATAATAATAATAATGCATTTTATTTATATAGGCTTCTTTCTAGTCACCCAAGGTCACTGTCCAAAATTCAACTGAATGATAGAGTCATATATAAGATTTGAGTGCAGCCTTACATCATGTGCTATCCTCACTTCCGTATAAAAGGCTCTTTAAACGTGATTTGAAGGTGGTTGGAGAGTCGATATACCGGATGCTTTCTGGAAGAGAATTCCAGAGACACGGAGTGGTGCAGCTAAAAGCTTATGAGCCCGTGGTGGTCGAGCGGGCAGGAGAGTAAAGAGCGACCTTGATGAGGAAGAGCACAGAGTACGAGACGGGGTGTAAAACTGTCCGAGCTTTGAAAGATAACAGAAATATTCAGTAGAAGAGTTTTTTTGTTTGCTTGTTTTCCAATTTCTGACAGTGTTGACAACAATCAGCAGTTGAAATTGGTCCTGTGTGATGTGAGCAATGTATTTGTTTTGAACTATATAGTCAGTGAATAGTTGCTGTACCTTTGTAACTAATCTGCTAGCTAGCTGTTTCTCTAGTTTTTGTTTTTTCAAGTCAACATTCATGTTGTTATGTTGTCCTGTTAAGTCTACAGTCATGCGATCCCTGAACCGTTCAAGCGATCACTGTAAATGTCTGACTAAATCCAAAGGAATTGAAAGATATGGATTTTAACAACATCCTAGAATAAACAAAGCTGCTTTCTGCTGCTTTCTTTCAACATGCTTAGGGCTAACTTTTTTTTTTTTTTCTTAATTTCTTTTTTCACAAATTCATTTTTGACCCAGTTAACAAATGGGAGGAAGCTCTTTCACTCATTAAAGCTGATGTCTGTCACCTTGTTTTAATGATGGACACAGTAATTTAAGACGTTTCTGTGTCTTTTTTTGAGTGGACTTTTTTTTCGCACCTCACACACTCTGGCTCGACACAATGTTCCGAACGAAGCTTTTTTTTTTTTTTATCACACCATGTCAGCAACCTCGTCTGAAATTTTTCTCTAAATGTTTTTTTCCCCCGATGCACCGTTGGCACATCTGTCTCCACTGACGTTGATGAAAAAGTTAAAAATATTTCAGCAGGCAAATATCCCTCAGCATGAAGTGGAGGTGATGAAAACTCTCATGAATATGACATTTTGGATGTGGCATCTGTTTTAACACCCGACTCAATGGGATGTCACGGTTTAGGGAATTTAAAGAGCTTTAAATGTGCTCGCTCTCTACACATATAGAGGACATTTAGCGATATGTGTCTTATGGTGGATGATGCTGAAAAAAATCTTCTGAAACAGCTCAGGTAGAGGGACTGGACTGAAAATAATATACAAAAACTTGCCAAAAATGAGAGCCAAAAAAAGTCCTTCAGGAAGCCTGGAGAACTATTCCTCAAGACGCCATTAAAAATACAGGAACGTCTGTCTCTTCGGAAGCAAAATATGAAAAAATAAAGAGAGGCTCCCGACTTTTGCACAGTACTGTATATATAAAAAAACATGAAGATGAAAAAATAAAGGGGTGCTGAAGACTTATGCACAGTGCTGTATATATGCATTTCTTCTTCTCTTACTAGAGTTTCAAATGCTTTAAAAGCATAAATCAATATTTTTTTCTAGCTACTGTAGATTCCAGACAATAACAGACAGCAGCTTGTGTCATCCATCATAATTATCAGTGTTGGAGGACAAAATTCACATCAGGAAGAGAAATCCACACATGAGGTTTGTTCAGGATTTCTCTCAGACATGATGTAGCTGATAATGAGATTTTAAGCACAGGCAGGAAAAATGCAAACAACAACAAAAAAGGTATCAAATTATTTCGAACTCTCATATATTCTAGTTTGTACATTTAGATATAGTGAAATATTTTACTTTTAAATTTATTAACCCCTTTTTTATTTTAATTTCACTAATTATAGCTTACAGCTGATGAGAATTAAAAAAAAAAATACAATATCTCAAAATATAAGAATATTTCCTAAGATCGATCAAAAATGATTTTCAATACGGAAATGTCCAACTTCTGAATATTATGTTATTCATTTACTAACAATATTTAGTCAGGGCTCCTTTAGCACAAATCAACATACTCACTTTAAAGTGTTTAAATCTTATAGAGAAACATGTAAAAAATGCAGAGTTGACTCTTTGGCTTTCAACACAGTAACCAGAAACTAAACTCTTGAATATTTACCTTGAATGTTGACCTACAAAAAATGTCTTGGGTCTATTTTAGGAAAGATATTAAATAGGAATTCAGGGAAATTTAATTCAGAATTATGAATTTGTTAAATAAAATAGGTTGGTGGAGGCACTGTGGCCTCTCAACCCAGGGTTGAGGGTTCGATTCCTGCCTCCGGTCTGTGTGCATGGAGTGTGCATGTTCTCCTTGTGCCACAGGCTAATTGCCGTTCCCACACTGCCTGTAGTGTGTGAATGGGTGTGTGTTGGATTGGCACCCCGTCCGGGGTGTATCCTTGTGTCCTAAGTCTCTGGGGATAGGCTCCAGGCCCCCCACGACCCTGTATACAAGATTAGTGGTATAGAAGATGAATGAATTAATGAATGTGAAAAAAAAATCACTTAATAGTAGAAAAAAAAAAAGTATATATTATTTTTTGAAGATAAGCAGCACGGCTGGCTCCAGGGTTCAATTCTCACCTCGGATCTGTGTGCATGGAGTTTGCAAGTTCAGCCTTTATTCATCATATATATACATTACTGCACAGTGAAATTATTTATTCTTTGCATATTCAAGCTTCTTGTCACAGCACAGGGTCTGAGATTGTGGAGCAGACTTTGTTAAGGGCCCAACAGCAAGGCGCGCGCGCGTGTGTGTGTGTGTGTGCACTGCGATGCATTGGCACCCCATCCAGGGTGTACCCTGCCTTGTTCCCTAAGTCTCCTCTGATAGGCTCCAGGTCCCCCCATACAGGATAAAGCGGTATAGACGATGAGTGAGTGAGTGAGTGAGTTTTTGGCGATCCACTTTAGCGAAAATCTTCAATATGATTCATTTTTTATGAACCGACTCGTAAAATGAATCGAACGGTTTGATTCATTACATCTAAGATTTGTAATGTAATATTCTATCATTTCCTCTCCGTTTTTCTGTAATTAAAATTTTTATTCACAAGTGAATATGTGTGTGATAGTATAAGTAAGAAATGAGGGGAAAAAAATACAATCATAACGAACCGAATCATTCATCACGAGTCACATTCATGAGTCGGTTCTGTACGTGCGTCGACGTGACGTCATCGCGCGCAACCGTCGGCTGTGTGATAACTGGAGGAGTGAAGATCAGAGAAGATGCTTTAAACAACAACAAGAAGAAAAAAAACTGTACAATTTCAAAGGAACAAGGTAACAACAAAACAATTATGAGCATTTTTAAATGACATGTTTACAGCCGTTCTGTATTTTGTTTTTGTGCCGAACCGGAAGCCGTGTTTGTTTATTTGTTTATATTTATGCGGCAGAATATGGACGGATTAATAACCCATATTATATCATATCATATCATGTTATAACAGTAGATATATACATAATTTCACGTGGATTTTATTTCATTTGGTTGACAGTCCGAGTGTATAGTATTGGAAATAGAAGTGTTTAAACGCGGTGTTTGCGCAGCTGCATAATGAATAAATAATGAAGAAGGCCGTCGTCATCAACCTGCGCATGCGCAGTGGCGTGAAAGGGCTGCACTATACCGTACTGCGCTATATTGCACGTGCACTATGTGGACAAGAGTATTTGGCCAAACCTGCAAGGACATTGTATCCAAATACATACACATTAAGATGGAGTTGGTCCCCTTTTTTGCAGCTGTGACAGCTTCCACTCTTCCTGGAAGGCCGTCCACATAATTTTGGAGTGTTTCTGTGGGGATTTATGTCCATTCATTTTGTAGAGCATTCTCCACCGTTCGAGTTCATCCCAAAGGTGTTCGTTGGTGTTGAGGTCAGGGCTCTGTGTTTGGTCCAGTCGAGTTCTTCCACACCAAACTCATCAAATCATGTCTTTATAGTCCTTGCTATGGGTTGGAATAGAAAAGGGCCATCAACAAACTGTTGCGACAAAGTTGGAAGCATAACATTGTCCAAGATGTCTTGGTACCCTGAAGCATCAAGCTTGTCCTTCACTGGGGATAAGCGACCCGATTGATTGAATGAACCTGAATTCAATAAATAACAGGTTTGGCCAAATACTTTGGTCCATATAGTGTACATACAACACATTGTTGTAGTGCTTTTTTAGGAAATTAATTAACCATTAGATGGTGTGATAAAATGGATGAATTCCTTCCATAAGTGTTAAACTCATCACATCAACATACCTCATACATATTATGTACTAATCCATCCATCTAGGAGCCTCTGTAGTCCAGCTAGGGACCATGGTCACAATGGTGACCATTGTATTTATTCTCATTTTTAAAACCGCGGTAGAACCTCCAGTCAACATTCACACCTGCAATCACTCACTCACTCATCATCTATACCGCTTAATCCTGTATTCAGGGTCACGGGGGGCCTGGAGCCTATCCCAGGGGACTTAGGGCACTTGGTCAATCAGGGCACAGACACACACACACATACGCTCACTACGGACAATTTGGGAACACCAATTAGCCTAACCTACATGTCTTTGGAGTGTGGGAGGAAACCGGAGTACCCGGAGGAAACGCACCAAGCACGGGGACAACATGCAAACTCCATGCACACAGAGACGGGAATCGAGCCTGGCCGGGGATCGAACCCGGATCCTGGCGGTGCAAGGCAACAGTGCTAACCACTACAACACCGTGCAATCAATTAAATTCAATTACATTTTATTTGTATAGTGCTTTTAACAATTGACATTGTCGCTAAGCAGCTTTACACAATCAAAAGAATTATTTAAGTTTGTATGAAATGTGAACGTTTGTCCCTGATGAACAAGCCGAGGGCGACATTGCTGAGGGCAAAAACTCCCTGAGATGGCAGTAGGAAGAAACCATAAGAGGAACTAGACTCAACAGGGAACCCATCCTCATCTGGGTGAAAACGGATAGCAGGGATTAATCTGCATTCATACTGTGTTAGGAGGCTGGGAGTTCAGTATAACAGTTGGTGTCTTTAAGTTGATATGGAGTCCAGTTTGTTATTGGAGGCTCAGGTAGACTGTAGGAAACTCCAGTCCAGAACTATTGAGCATCTGCAGTCACGAGTCCTCAGAGAAACAGCTGTCTGCATCAGCCGAGGACAGAACCGTCTTCGTGGAAAAGTGGAACTGTCCCGAGTCACCACACACATCCCAGGCAGACCACACGGGGCATCCATGTGACGAGATCTCCAGCCAGAAGCGGGACTCCAGGACGGGTCAGACAGGTCCAGAGGGCAGAGGGGGCCTGGATCACTGGCAGCTCAGGAGCGACATGTGTAGCTCGACAGAGAGACAGGGAGAAGGAAAGAGAGAGGAGAAGAGGAGAGAGCAGAAGAGATGGAGAGATGGCAGTTATATATGGTCACTGTTACACAATGTATATTTAGTGCAGTGTGCAAGCAGGGACTCCGGCAGGACTAACTCTGACAGCATAACAAAAAGGGAGAGCCAGAAGGAAACACAGACATGAGGGCTCCCCGAGATGTAAAGCGACCAATCACCTCACCGTCAACAAACCTGAGTGATCAATGAGAGTGGGGAAGACAGCATGTAAACATACCAGTTCACCAGAATACTCTACGTCCATGAGTCCCCCAGATCTGCTCCTTTACCTGAGGTTAATCTATTTACAAAAATGCTTGGCTAAATAAATAGGTTTTTAGCCTAGACTTAAACACTGAGACTGTGTCCGAGTCCCGAACATTAATAGGAAGACTTTCATAACTGTGGGGTTTTGTAAGAAAAAGCTCCGCCCCCTGCCGTAGTTTTCATAATACGCGGTACTGACAGGCAGCCTGCATCCTTTGATCGAAGTAGGCGTGGCGGATCGTAAGACACTAGCAGTTCACTCAAATACTGCGGCGCGACACCATTTAATGCTTTATATGACACACTAGAGTGATGCCAATTAGCCATATCTGCATGTCTCTGGACTGTGGGAGGAAACCGGATTGCCCGAGGGAAACTCGCCAAGCATGGGGAGAACATGCAAACTCCATGCACACAGACCCCAAGGAAATTAAACACTGAACCTGGAGGCGCAAGGCGTCAGTGCTAACCACTAAGCCACCGTGCCGCCATTATTTACTATTAATATGCTGTCACCATGGAAACCGTAATGTATTAGAACGAGCGCTTTAATATAATCCTGAGATGATAATTAAATCACCTTCCAATTAGAATCAGGATTACGGCAGAGCTGTGACACAAGACAATATTCTATAACCCTGTATGTACAATCAGTATTTATTTATTAATTTGTTTGTGTATATCTTTTCTTTCAGCTCACTTGGAGACATGGACAGCGGACACTAGTATGTGTGTGTGTGTGTATATACTGTAATTGCCAAGCATCAATGATTGTCATAGAGAAAAATTCTCATTCATTCCACATTAACGTGTGTGCTTTGTCACAGCGGTTATGCACGGGAGTACTTCGATCGCTTTGTCCAGAGTCAGGACTCCTCAGTGGTGAATAAATTCCAGCAGAAATACTGGAAGACCAAACAGACGCTGATTAAAGTGACGGGGAAGAAAGAAGACGAGCATGTGGTCGCCTCGGACGCAGACCTCGATGCCAAACTGGAGGTGAGAGAGATGGAGGGGAGAAGTGAAGGCTGATTTCTAAGCGGAGGGTCGTTTATGTCTAACACTCATCTGACGTGATTTCTTTCCCTCCTGCAGGTTTTCCACTCGGTGCAGAGGACGTGCATGGAGCTCCTTAAAGTGATAGAACAGTACCAGAGGAGAATCTGTTGTACGTAGTCTTTAGAATCAGAGCACTGTTGATGCATTTTCTTCTTCTTATTATTTCTTGTTGTTTAACAGCGGTTGGAATGCAGTACGTTATCTTCTCAGCCTCTTAAAGCCGATTTTCTAGTCCAGTCTTCCCAAAAATAGAAATAAAAACATTAAATGCTATAAATCTATAGATCTCTCTCTCTCTCTCTCTCAACGTCCTGGTCTTTTAACGCCGACTTTTCACATTTTATTGGTCACATGCACAGTATGATATGCAGTTTGTGGCATAAGATAGAATAAGAAGATGGAACAATGTTTTCTGCAGGAAAAAGAAGAGAAAATTGCACTAGGAAAGGAATGTCAAATATAAAATCTACAAATTTTTCCATTCCAGTTTCACTGTTTCCATAGTAACCACTTATTTATCGACTACTGTACTGTACTGTACATTTCCACATAAACAGACTCAGAAAAATCTTCGATGGAATGAAGTTTTCTGCGAGGAGATGTTTATTTTAACGTTTACACACTTGTGCGTCGGTGCTTTCTTAAAGATCGGGGAAAAGTTTATGCTTCTGTGCTTTCTTAGAATGGCAGATTAACCTCAAGAGCAAAAAAAGAGTATAATTGTATAATTGTTTACAGATATTCTGCATCATTATTTTTACCTGTAACTGAATAAAAAAATGATGTATGGCTTTTAAGTTGAAGAATTGTGTTGAATTGTTGTTGTAAATGAAAACGATCAACGTTTTCAGCCGCTTTTCCCGTCTCAGTTCTGTCTCAGGAGGAGAACGAGTTGGGCCGCTTCCTGCGCTCTCAGGGCTCTCAGGACAAAAGCCGAGCGGGGAAGATCATGCAGGCGACAGGGAAAGCGCTCTGCTTCTCCTCTCAGCAGAGGTGTGTGTGATAAATAAACCGTCCGTTAACACACCACACACTCTCGTGCAGAGGCAACCTGGTGAAATCCTTTCGTTACCCTTGCATAGACAGATAAACGATTACTGTGTGTCTTGCGGTTTATTTATTCTGACGGACATAAATATGTTTCATAAAAACTCAACCCATGCTTACTCGTTAGCCATTCTAGTCATTGTTTTCAGGATCAGTCGCTTCAGTTCAGTCACTCTGGTGCTGACCCCTGCAGGCTGGCGTTGCGCGTCCCGCTCTGCCGCCTGTACCAGGAAGTGGAGACGTTCCGCTACAGGGCCATCTCAGACACGTGGCTCACCGTGAACAGGATGGAGCAGGCGAGGACCGAGTACCGCGGAGCTCTGCTGTGGATGAAGGACGTCTCGCAGGAGCTGGACCCCGACACGCACAAGCAGATGGAGAAGTTCCGCAAGGTCAGTCACGTTGCAGCTAACTCCTTACACGTGCTTCCTCTGAGACGCGTAAAATCAGTCAGCTAAATCGTTACTTTGATGCAGTGTAACACACTAGGAAGGAAGCGTCATCAGGCCTTTTACTGCATACATGAGCTTCCAGTTCACCCCAGTTTCACTCCTTTGTTTCCCGACGACGACTGTCTGGATTCAAACTTGGTAGTGTTAATCAATCGATCGATACGGCGCAATTACTCAATAGCTCTTATTTAACTATCAGCTTTTAATTTGAGGTTAGCTTAAGGTTGTTTTGTGCATGTAGTAACTAACAGTCAAGATAATAAAAATTAATACTTTATAAAAAATATGTCTTGAGCTTCCATAATGAAACGAAATCAAAACCAAGAAAAATGAAAAAAAAAGGAATAAAATGTATCTAATTAATCAATTTAATTAATTAAGCAATAAAAAACATTCATTTAAGCGTAAAGATGAAATGTTAAGAAAACCCAGTTAAATTCTCTGGTGAAGAGGTGTGGTCAAGTGACATGGGCGGAGTCAAGCGGAGTGAAATTTGAGGTAAGTGGGAAGAGGATACATACCCAAGAACAGTAGGGCTATTTAGTGTGTGTGTGGGTGTGTGTGTGGGTGAGTGTGTGTGTGGGTGAGTGTGTGTGTGGGTGAGTGTGTGGGTGGGTGAGTGTGTGTGTGGGTGGGTGAGTGTGTGTGTGGGTGGGTGAGTGTGTGGGTGTGTGTGTGTGTGGGTGTGTGTGTGGGTGGGTGTGTGTGTGTGTGGGTGGGTGAATGTGTGGGTGGGTGAGTGTGTGGGTGGGTGAGTGTGTGGGTGGGTGTGTGTGTGGGTGGGTGTGTGTGTGGGTGGGTGAGTGTGTGGGTGTGTGTGTGTGTGGGTGGGTGAGTGTGTGGGTGGGTGAGTGTGTGGGTGTGTGTGTGTGTGGGTGGGTGAGTGTGTGGGTGAGTGTGTGTGTGGGTGAGTGTGTGGGTGAGTGTGTGGGTGGGTGGGTGTGTGGGTGGGTGTGTGGGTGGGTGGGTGTGTGGGTGAGTGTGTGGGTGGGTGTGTGAATTTCACAGGTTCATTGTGGAGAACTGGAAATAAAAACCCGACTCACAGCAACACACACACACACACACACACACACACAGTCAGTAATTATCCGCATTCCCTTCAGGTGTGAAACCTTTCCCACTTACTGTACCTGACTCCCGGATCCCTCACAAAGCAGCGCTTGGCCACGCCCCCTCAGCACAAAGTCTTTCCCTCCGATTCTAGCGGCCTTTTTGCTCCAGTTAAGAGTGAAATGTTTCCACACTTTAGAGATTTTTGCTCGTGAGATTTTTCACTTTACGCCTCCCACCTACCTGACATGATGTCAGAGCGTTTGCCGTCTGTGTGAGAATCACGCGTGATGATGTCATCCACTAATCGTTATTATAAACTTTAAGTTTAATAATAAACTAATTTGATTATTTTATGGTTTTATGAATCGTTACACCCCTACCAGCCAGTATTCATATTGTGTATATTGTAGAAACGTCATTAAGGAGCATGTGACATTTTTGACACACTCGTCTCAGGGCCGTATTTCCTGCACCGTCTCCCCTTCATGCAGGTTCAGGCTCAGGTGCGTCTCACTAAGACCGGCTTTGACAAGCTGAAGAACGACGTTTGTCAGAAGGTGGATTTGCTGGGAGCCAGTCGATGTAACCTCCTGTCTCACGTCCTCACTAACTACCAGGTGTGTCACCATGTCCTAATCCACATTCAGAGAAAGACAAGTCCATTTTATTATTATTATTATTATTATTATTAATTACTGTAAATAACATCTGTATATACAGCTCATTTTCACAACCAACAAAGGCAAGGTGAAAGGTGTTGCTTTTCATGGTTTTGTGTTATAGAGCTGATAAACAGTCTAAGGCTTTTTTTCCCCCCCTGATTGTTCTGATGTTCAGACTACGCTGCTGCATTCCTGGGAGAAAACGTCTCACACCATGGCCGCCATTCACGAGAGCTTCAAAGGCTGCCAGCCGAACGAGCGCTCAGCGCAGAAGGTCAGCGAGGCGATGATATCCATTCGTCATATAAATTACAACTTATTAACACCCGGAAACGTGTTAATAAAGCGTGATCATTAGGACGAGCCGTCAGCATAATGATGTGTGTGTATAAACAGGGTGTTTACTGGTTTACAGGAGCCACCATGATCTCGTTACAGGAGCCGTAATCTGACTGGTTTAGAGAAAATGTAAACACTAAAACAAACACCAAAAAAAATGTTCCAGTACATGCAAATGTATTATTATTAATTACTCTAAATAACATCCTATGTACCTAATATACTACTCATTTTCAGTGCAGAACTGATTTTAGCACATTTTAACATTAATATAGACTTAAAACAGCTGCATACACCAAAAAAAAACAACGAAATGAAAGTCTACGAGAAAATCTAAACTCAGTAAAAAAGATTTTTTAAAAGGACACGGTGAGAGGATAAAACAAACAAGAGCAAAAAAAAAACAAAAAACTCATTTAAAATACACTTCTCATAATCCTTTGATCTAATATAGTTTTCATCATTTCTGTTTGTTTGTGTGCTCGTCATACGCAGGAGAATAAAGGATCCGATCCGGGAGCAAAGAAACGGACGAAGAAAAGAAACAAGATGAAAACTGAAGACGAGGAATCGAGTCCCGCCGTAGAGGACACGTCAGAGACTTTCTTTTTCATCCCGTTATACGTTTCCCCTTTCCCTCATTTAAACGTCTGACGTGACTGTTCACTGTGTTTACAGGCTGATTTCAATAGACGACGGGGATCTGAATCAGGACACGAAGCAGTCAGGTAGAAATCCAGCAGCGGAGGAATAAGACACTTCACTCCGTCTTGGATTGCTTTCCTAAAGCAGCATGAGACAGGGTGTTTAATTTCCCTTATACCAAAAATTACAATTACATACGTTTGAATACTTTTATAATTATATTAATTGACTGAATTATATTCAGTGATGTATCGCAAACCTTTTGCGTCACAATCCCCTAAACAGGAGAATTTTTGCGTGAAATCTAAAAAAAAAAAAAATTTTTTTTGATTAAATATTTTTATTTATTGTTTTTAGATTTGACGCAAAAAAATATTTTTTTAAATATTATTTACAATTAAAATGTTTCCTCGAAATGGTATATTTATGAAGTCACGTTACTTATACAGTGGAACCTCACACACGCACACGGCTCATGAATTTTTGTTTTAAGAATGTAAATTTTGCAAGAAATTTTTGCTTCGGCACACGAAGCACACGAGCGAACAAACGCCGGCTATGTCGCGCGCACTCTCTACTGTATGTCCGGAAGTCGTCCAAAACTTGTTTGCGTCAGTGGAAAGCCAAGAGAAGCGAGTTTAAGTATTTTCCCGTGTAGTTTTTTTTTTTAGATTTTGTGTAAGATTTAGCCACGACGTAGCACCACGGGCCCCAGGAATATCAGCAAGAAGAAAAGGGAGCCGCTTTCAGTTTGGTTTTTTAAAGCAGCCCGTGCCAAGTGGAATCATACGTTTAGGTTAAGTGAGGTTTAATGTCTGTTTATTTCATATTTTACATTTACACTTTTATAAATGGTTTGATTGTTTTTCTATACAAACATTTGATTATAGTGTTGGAAATTGGTAATAATGGTAATATTTTTGGGTGGCTGGAACGGATTATCTGCATTTACATGATTTCCTCCGGGACAATGCAATTCGCAATATGAAATTTCGCCTCAAGGACTCTAAAGATTAAATTTGTACGCCGAGGTACCACAACAGAATCACAATACAGATCTAATCGGCACCTACAGTAGTGATAATATCGGTATCGGGTGATCCCTGGTCATTCCCATCTCTAATATTGAATCTTGTAAGCTAAATATAAGGATTTTTATATTTTTATAATCATAGTCCTAAGACTTTACTAATGAAGTAAGTCAAGCTGTAGAACCGTACCGTGTGTGTTCAGGAGCCGGCGAGGAGACTGCGTGCAGCGTCAGAGCGCAGGAGAACGCCGGACTGAGCATGCTCACCGAGCTCCTCAGCTCCAGCTCAGCGGAGGACGCAGATTTCTCCCGGGACTGGAGGGACGTCTTCGGAGAGGACGAGAGTCTGGATGGAGGGACGTCTGCGCTCACAGGTGCTCAGCCCGAGAAAGACGAGGACGAGGAAGCGGCTTCGTTCTTCCTCCCTTCACAACTCCTCGACCAGAACGTCCACAACCTGCAGTCTGCAGCGTCAGGTACTGTACACCAGAACATCTGCCAGAGCAACCACTCACGTCAGCAGATAAACAAATAATGTTTATAATGTCAGCAACAGCTGTGACATTGACGTGTGAAAAAAATGCTGATATGACGATTCCTATTAATAAAAATAAATAATCGTTATAAATTCTCTACTTCTGTCGTTGCAGGATGGATTATGGGTAATTCACAAAGCTCCTCAGGGCCGAGTGACCAAACCAAGGCAGCCAATCAGATCACGTCCAGACAGACAGTAAGAGGCGAGTACTGTACACGCCACATCTTCACCTGATGCATATCTGTTAAATCTTACACAATATTTACATTTAAGTGTAGACTTAACACTAAACATTAAGCTCGGAACACTGATTGCAGTTCTTGGATTTCTTTATGTTTGACTTCACAAATGATAAAGTGCATTATGGGTATTCACTAGACCAGCGGGGTATGAAGTGCAACACAACTAGAGTTTTAAGAGTTTTTCTTGACAAGCTCTAAATACAATGGATTGGCGTTCAAGTCAAACCAGGACTTTTGATTGCGCAGAATAAAACTCCTTTTATTTCTCTATATAATCCCCTGCTACACTAATGCACTTATCCCAGCGTTTCATTAGTGCTTAGACACCATCAAGGTATCGATGCAAAATTTTATCAGTACATCTGCTCAGCGTCTAAAAAAAACGGCCTCCCAGGAACTCCTTTAACCGCCCAAACATGTGGAAATGTCTTGGAGCGAGGTCAGGACTGTACGGGGGACGTGGCGATAACTCCCAGCCGAGTCCCTGTAACGTGCAAGTGATGCTGGTGAATGATTGTGTGTACAGCTCACACAGACGGATGCGTCTCTTCCTCCAGTTGAGGACACGTTATCCATCGATTTTCCAGGATCAGGCGTCATCCGTGGTCAAACAGCCTTCTTCGATAAGACTCCGAATGATAAGAGTCTCATCACCGTACCGTGCTTGACATTCATGAGCAATTCTATCAAAAAATCCGGGTTTGATTTGAACGTTGCTCATATTTTTAGAATTTAGTGTTTTGTCAATGCAGTCATACGAGTTCCAGTTTTTTTCAGTGTTTTATGTGTGTGTGTGTGTGTGTGTGATAAACAGACACCAGTGAAGTCGCGAAGGATCGTTCTGCCTGGTTTGACCTGTTCGCCGATTTGGACCCCCTGACCAACCCGGACGCGGTCGGCAGAACAGACAAGGAGCACGAGCTCTTCACCGCGTAGTAAATTCCGTCCACACGGCGGCCGTCTTTAAAACGCTCACTTCAACCTCATCTGATTAACATGAGCGGAGAGACGCGAACAAAAGTGGCTCAAAGTTATTAACGCAGTTTGAAATAGTTCTCATGTAAAGTACTCTTGGGTTTTATTAGCACAATAAACACAAACGGAGTGCAGGTTACGGTACAGTAGACCAAACATCGCCTACGTTCGGGATTAAGTGGGAGTTTATCAGTTCCGAGTTTCACTTACACCATGAGAACGTCGTCTCATTCATTTTCTAGAAAATAAAAGATTATTAAATCATTTATTTCTTTATTTACTCACTTTCGTACTTATTCATTCGTTCATAATTGAGATGATAAAGGAGGTTTAAAAAATGATTAAATCCCTCCTTACACTTTTAGCGCCTTTTGTTTGTATAATTATATCTATTCTAAATACACAGTTATTTATTTTTTTAATCAATATTAATGCTTGGATAAAAATATAAAGCATCGCTGCTCCGGCTCAAACCAAGAATATTACTGGAGGACTCGATTAACAAAACCCGAAGAAGACCATTAGATAATACTAGTACATTTATAACATAAGCGCACTTTACTGATTATTATTATTATTATTTATGAATGTTTATATTTATTTGGAGTTCATTCAGGTTATGTATTAAGATGCATTTATATCTATGTTATGCATTATGAATTTTTACTACATAAGTTGTATAACAGTTATAAGATTATAACAGCACCACAGACCCCTCTGGTGTGTATCAGTGTATTATGTTTAGTTTTAAGTTAGCTTTTTCCCCTATATTATTATTATTATTATTATTTCTCTCATATAATGTAAAAATGTGACTTCATAAGAGCATGAAGATATACATAATAAAACACTTAATTAAACGATAAATCTGTCTCATACAGTTCAGTGCAGTTTTATGTATTTAGGGCTTTTTAGAGTTTATTTATTCTATTGTTTACCGCAGCTTACCGCAATTCTCGATTCTGATTGGTCAGAAGGACCAACAAAGAAAATTTTTATAAGGGATTGTGCAGTGATCTTTTAACAACAGCACGGTAGCAATAAAAACATGACTGTTTATAGCTTTATATAACTTTAAAAAAGCAAGAAGAGGAACGACTTTACACCTGAGAGAACACAGAAGAAGAAGAAGAGTTTGAACACTGTGGTGCTACCTGAGATGATAAAAGGTATTGATTAACACATTTTCAAGACAATTTTCATATCAGTGCAGTGACTGAAGTGTGAGCATTTCTCACTTCTTCCACCTAGCATGAAAACTTAATTTTTTTTTTTTGTGGTTGTTTTTTGTTGCTTCTATTTTTGAAGTGTAGGAGATAAACATGGAAAGAGATGCCTTACACATACCTACTAATTTCAGTAAACAAACCTTGAAATTAATTCAATGTCGTCTTTAGGTATGATGGAACTGCTGTAAAGAATAGTGCAGTTTATTTATTTGTTTGTTTACTAGATGTGTGATGACTTAGTTCGCATTAAATTTTATTGCACACTTGTATGCGCATTTAAAAAAATAAAAGTACAGCGCCATCTGTTGAATTTTGAGATGACCTATTGATTTTTTTCAAGGCCTAGTTTTTCTAATGATATAAAATATAACATTTAAAATTCAAAGTAGTATATTTTCTCTTCCCGTGGGCCGATTGTGATGAAATAAAAGCCTATATGTTACCTCAAGTTCGGCCAAATACACCTGTGGAAACACCATTACAATTCGTTCGGTAGTTTTTACATGATGTGTGCACAAACATCTGATGTGTTCTATTACGTCCCCCAAAATAATTTTCCGCAAATATCTTCAATGTACAGACACCAACTTTCCAGTTTTATTATATGTATAAATGGACAGATTTTATTTGCCTGAAAGAAAATGAACATTATGCTTAAACGTGATGTGAAGCATTTAACGAAATCTAATCCACAAACTCAAAAGTAAATTGTAGGAATAATGAAATGCACGGTATTCTGTTTTACATGTAATTCTACAGTCAAAAATGATCTATTGTCTAGAAATAATGAATATAAAATGTACAAAAGTGATAAGTGATGGTAATATATGTTTATTGCAGTAGGTAGAAATAATGAAAGCTCAAAGTAAATTTGGTTTGACCTATAATTCCTAAAGTTAAAAAAATTAATGGTTTTCTTTTTTCTCTTTTTTGAAAGAGAATCTGATTAGTTTGTATGCTATAGCAGAACCAATAAAAAATGTCATGTAGTGCATTTGGGTTACTCAACTTTTGAGAGAAAGAAATACTGACTTATTTACTTAGTAAAAAAGACTTTTGTTCAAACTTCAAATATTGAAAATTCATACTTGAACTGGCTGGCTCATTTTTTGGTCGTAAATTTAAACTAAATTCTCAAATGCAGAACCGTCATCTATCCACCCAGTGTACTGCATTGCAAATGTTTGGATAAGCCTTAATACATAATTTCTTTTTTTTTAGAATATTCACAACCTCTACAGCAAACTTCAGTGCAATTTTTTTGATAGAAAAAAAAACAAACACCGGTAATAAAACAGACGTTTATTAACTAAAAAAATTTTAGTTTAATAGGAAATGTCCATGAGTCATTTTAATTTTCCTTGTGAGGTGTGTGTGTGTGTGTGTGGGTGGGGGGTGGGGGGTTTCCAGTATGTTCGGAGGTGAGCACACAGCTCTATGGCTCAAGCTTCAGTCGATGACAGCCTTCAGACGACTGTTGCTTCCACACAAGTTCCCACGATTCCAGCATGAAGCAGATGGAGGCTTGTTCATGGTCTCTGTACGGGACAAATGCACGATGCGACAGAAGACACAGGACTGGTCTGAGCATTGACACAAAACGGAAATTTTTGATTCAGGAGATCAGAAAAACACACAGGTGCTAAATTCAAACTAGCCTGATTCCAGCTCATCACGTTACCTTAAAGAGAATCGCAAACATGATCTAAATCAGAAGTGGGAAAAGAAACCTGCTAGAGTTTGCTCAGGCTCGAGGACTGGAACGCTGCAGGGCTACATCTTGTCCGAGGGCACCAGGTTACCTGTCGTGTCCAGCTGCATGCATTTACACGTACATGCTGAGACCGGACACTCGCTGTGGTCTCTGCAGAACAAAGGAGGCAATTATGGTGCACAGGAAGTATCAAAAATCTAAAGTGTCACAACAAAAAAAATCTGAAGAAATGAAGAGCAGATTTTTTATTTAACATGTGCCTGATTGCAAATCTTTTAAATCCTAACTATTAGCTACAATGATTTATAGCAGCAACAAAATGTAATATTTGCAAGGAATAAAACTCCTGTTTTGTGCTGTTTTAGGAAAATAATCAACGCCAACGGTAGTGTGATTAAGAAGCATCACAAAACTTTCCTTAACTTTCCAAAGCTTTTCCTAATTTTCCTACAACGTCAAAGAACATTTTAGAAATTTTCCTAGAAAAATTTCTAAAATTTAGTTAACCTGCTAATGCAAACATTAACCATTTTCAAATTATTAATAATTAAACATTACTAGAGTTCTACAAGGGGCTTTCAAGTCAAACTTTGAAATTTGAAAGGGGAAAAGAAGAGACATTTCTGGGGAATGACATCGTAAAAGTGATCGACACTGAGACAGAGAAGATTTCAAGCACACGCACGGTGATCAGACTTTTAGCTGCAGTAAAATATCTGAATGGTTCCAGTCCCGGTTTGACGTATTTAACATCACGGATAATGTAACTGCACTGACCTGAACCAGCCGAGCATGTGACCGGCGTGGCCGCCGTGACGACAGTTGTGACACCAAGTGAACCAGTTGTTGAACTGAGCGAGCTTTTTATCTCTTGGCAGGTCGACTTTCTCGTCCGACTTTCCCGTACCTGATGAAAGTCACAGAGCTTTCACTGAGAGCCGTTCGTGTTAGTGCTAGATTTATTTATTTTTAATCCATGATGAGCTTGAATACCTGTGCAGGAGGACATGGGCGTCCCCATGTTCATGAGACAGAGGGCGCAGCGCGGCAGCGGTTTTCGGCAGCCCGGACAGCTGGTGACCTTTGACTTGGTGGGCGAGCCGCTGACCCCGTACTGGCTGAACCCGCGGCCCTGGTGCGGCATGGCAGAGCAGCTGAACGAGATGGACTTCCCGCAAAAGTTACAGCTTACAAACACCTGCACATGGGAAGGGAAGGGGGGGGCGAGGGAATGCAGGACAAATTTTAGGACCACTTGAAAGAAGAACACATCATTTAGTATCAAAACAGTAAAACGACAGAAAATCCGAGTTCTTGCCTGAGCGAGAGGCTTAGAGCTGGGGTCGAGTTTGCTCCTGTGGATGTCAAACTCAGCCCGTTTGTGCCAGAACCTCCAGGCGTCCAGAAGGTTGCGGTAGTTTTCGATCCAGCACTGTACACGAGCGTCCTTCACTACTTCAGCGCTCGAGCCCTGACCACACACACACACACACACACACACTACGTTCAGTACAGTCAAGCTCATCAAAAATCTTTTTCTACTTGTATGGTTTGATGATCTAAGTTACAGGTCTGATGTTACAGGTTAAGGCTACAGGTCTGGGTGGGTGCTTGTTAAAGCCGATGTCGGAGACGTCTGTCCTACCCTGAGCATGCAGAAACTGGCGGTCTGCACATCTCCCGTGCGATCCACGTAGCTCTCCATCAGATCCACGCCATCCTTCGTCAGCCCCGTCAGCAGGATGCCCTCCAGATTCCCCGCCTCCTTCATCTCATTGGTCAGCTTATCGATGTACCGGGACAGCTGAGGCCGGACAGGAAACAATTTGTTAAACACCAATACACTGTGCAAGTTTTTTTTTCCACAAGCCATCCGTCACGCACACACATTATCACTCAGCTTAACTCAACTACAGTACCTCAAAACATTAAGACTGGACTCACTAATCAACACAAGCGCAAACACACTGATCTACACTACCAAACTACTGTATTGTACACACCAACCTGTAAATGCTCTTTCGCACAATATTCATTACTGGATTACTTTTTGACTTTTTAATTCTTGCTGCTACTTTAAGGAAAATTTTTCTGCACTACCTCAACTCATCACCTCAAAACCACAGAATATTGTTATATTATGTCGTGGTCGTCGCACTGTCACTTTGTCTCTCTTGTTTGCACATTTGCACGTGCACTTTATGTTGTCTGTATAAAAAAAAAAATTCTTTTCAAAGGTAAGGTGCTGGTTCATTTGTTTTTTTTTACTTTACAGCCGTGATTCCCTTAGTATGCGCGCACGCCAGGTCAGAGAGATTTCTTTTTTCCCTGTTAAAACTGTTTCCGTGTTTGTGTGTGTCCGTTTGTTGCGAAACTTAAGTGATTCTGTTAGTATGCGCTCATGCCAGTCTCGCTTTTTTTCCGTTAAAACGGTGTTTCCGCTGTATTTATGCGTTTGTTGTGAAACTTAAAAAGTGAGTCCGTTAATATACGCTCATGCCAGTCTCAGAGAGATTTCTTTTTTTCCTGTTAAAACGGTGTTTCCGTTGTGTGTGTGTCTGTGTTTGTTGTGAATCTTAAAAAACGAGGTGGGGAGAGGGAGGAGTGTTACTGTGTAAAACGATGCGAGGGAAGGGGCTAATTCCACACACACACACACACACACACACACACACACACACACACACACTGCGCGCACCAACGGAAACAGTTATCTGTCATGATTTATTTGTACTTTTTTTTTAAAGGTAAAGTGCAGATTAATTTGTTTTATTTTCATTTTATAGATTGTATTAATTATTTTTATGTATTTATTTTTGGGGGCTGTGGAACGAATAATTTGAGTTTTCATTATTTCTTATGGGAAATTATGATTTTGTTTACGAGTGTTTTGGAATACGAGCCCACTTCCTGAACGAATTATGCTTGTAATCCAAGGTTCCACTGTATATATATAAAAAAAAAATAATAAAAAAAAAAACGTTGAAGTGGCTAGTTAGTTTTGTTAATTTATGTTGTCAGGTCAATCTACCTTTTTTCGGCTAGCCAGCAAACTACGCCTCTTAGTTAGCTAGTTAGTTTTTCTGTAAACTTATGTTGCATGTAGCACCTTGGTCCTGGAGGAACGTTGTTTCGTTTCACTGTGTATTAACTGTATATGGTTAAAGTGACAATAAAGCCGCCTACTACTACTACTATACAAAACCATCAATACATAAATGAATATGCAAACAGGAAAGCAAGCGCATTAAAGTTAAGCATGTTGATTTCATTAAGTGACCAAAAAAAAAAAATCTAACTAACTATTATTTAACTGACTGGCTAGTAAGGACAGGGATCACCAGGGGATACTCGATACGATATTATCACGGTTTCTTGGTGCATAATTGATTTGTATTACGATTCTCTCAGTATCACTATTTTACAAATTCCTGATATAATAGGATTTCTTTTTTAGGGCCCAAGCACTATGACATCAGCCCTATGTCGTCATAGTGTGTGAAGGGCCCTCTTGTTTTCCTTAGGATTATTAGGGCCCAAGCACTATGACATCAGCCCTATGTCGTCATAGTGTGTGAAGGGCCGTCTTGTTTTCCTTAGGATTATTAGGGCCCAAGCACTATGACATCAGCCCTATGTCGTCATAGTGTGTGAAGGGCCCTCTTGTTAGGGCCCAAGCACTATGACATCAGCCCTATGTCGTCATACTGTGTGAAGGGCCCTCTTGTTTTCCTTAGGATTTTTTTTCCCACTCTTTTGGACTTTTCGGGAGTCTTAACATGCTCAAACACTCATGAAACTTGGCAGACAGGTTGGAATCTGCTGCCATCAGGATGCCTGAGAGTCTCGTGGCCCGGGGCCCCCAAACGAGATTTTGCCGCCTAGCTCACACTTTCACGTAGGCACACGAAACTCGGTACACATTTAGAGCTCATCGAGCCGAACAACTTTCGCACTGCATGTCCTGGGCTAAACTCAACAGGAGTCCGGTTATTTTGGGTCGTTCGCAAAAAACGCACCCGATGAATTTTGATATACTCCTCCTAGGGAAATTATACAATCGCTACCAAACTGGGCCAAAGAGATCTAAAGACATTGAGGATGCAAAATTGCGGAGGGATTTTTGATATCTGAAACGGGTCAGCCGTGATAATGTCTTAAACGTACGCCGAAAAATGATTAATAACTTCTGTGTGGCATTATATTGAGTGACATTATATTCAGTGACACTTTCTGTGACATCACGTTCAGTGACATCACGTTCAGGAACATCAGAGTGTGAGGCTTTTCTTCCAGCACCTGCAGCCTATTGTACACACATACACATCACGAATGTTAACACACACTCACACATCTCACACACTAACACACAGATCACTAACGTTAATACACACAGACTCAAACCATACACACAAACAAGCACAAACACAGGCACATTTACTCGTCACACACCTCTCTCCCTCACTCTCACACACACGAACCCTTACACACTAATGCGCACACACACACACACTGCATGCACACACACAAACACACTCATAAATCACACACATGCACACACCCATATTATAAATGTTTACACTCACGCACACACACACACCACTCACGATGCGCGCACACACACACACACCCCTCTCTCACGACGCGCGCGCACACACGCGCGCACACACACACACTAATGCACTCAACAAATATTTAGGGCCCAAACTGACATTAGCCCTGTATAGTAAGGTAAAGCAGTAAAGCCTTTATTTTGTCACATATACATTACAGCACAGTGAAATTCCTTCTTCGCATATCCCAGCGTAACTGGGGTCAGAGCGCAGAGACTGTGTGTGCGCGTGTGTATCACCCCACTGACTCCAATATTGAAAAATAAAAGCATATCCTTAAACAACAACAAAAAAAAAAAACTCCTAATTTAATGTACAAGATATTAAAATGGATTCTGAAAAGTAAAAAAAAAAATTGCTCAAATAATGAAACAAGCGATATGATTAATTACTTACGTTTTTCCAACATCCCTAACACACAAACTGTAGTCTCTGGGAAGAACTATGAAAAAGTCTAAAAAACAAAAAAGCAAACAAATAGATTGTTACCTGATTGTCATTGAGGAACATACAGGCGAAGGCGACTCGGTCTCTCACAGCCACGCGGCTCTCAGTCTGTTACACACAGACAAATCCTGACTTTAAACCTTTAGTTCATTCGTTCACTCTACATGCCGTATTATTACATCTCATCTACATTATTACATCTCGTCACACACACACACACACACCAGCACTGCGTCGTACGTCCCTGGTTCACTGGTGAGGAAGGCGAACATGGCACACAAGTACGGCTTCTTCAGCTGCAGTCTCAGCGTGCTGCACATCTCCCTCCACAGAGACGCTTTCTCGTCCGTGTATCCCGACAGTGCCATGGCCACCACGTTCAAGTTCAGGTCAGCTGGATGAAACATCAACAATGTGAGTGCACTCAGCATGAGACTTGTTTGTAATCCACCCCCATACTAGGATTTATTTGTATTATATTTATAATGCATGACCTCTGTAAAGACAAGACAAGACTCCATAAAGACATAAATATCTGTTTACACTCAAAGTTTCAGGTTTAGTCCCAGGAACCCAACCAGACATCATCATGCATCTCACATCTTGTCAGGGAGCCGTTAACTTTTCATTCGAGTCAGCTAATGACATTTGGCATGTCACACACAGACGCTGTGCATGTGAGCAAAGAAACAAAAACAAAAAACCTGAGTGCAGTTCTAAAATGAAGGAATACAGAGCTATAATCATGGCGTTATGTTGCCTAAAACTTAACATCCAGTCTAATAAGATGAGACATGATCCATTTTCGTACCACTCAATATTTGGACACATATTCTAATTCAATATTTTATGTTTTTTTACTTCTGCGATTTATTATATACTAGCTGTGCCCGCGACATTATTTGTTTGCGTGGAATACCTAAAAAAAATAAAATAAAAAAAAAGCCAGATTGCAAACCAGAATACGTACTCAAAATCCGTATTTGCAAGCCAAGTTAAAGTAGTTATGGTACTGTCACTTTGTCGCTCTTGTTTGCACATTCGAACGTGCATTTTATGTTATCTGCATAAAAAAAATTACATTTAAAAAACCCATTGATAGTTCCTCTCTAGTTGGCTAGTTAGTTTTTGTTAATTTATGTTGTTAATTTATGTTGTCAGGTCAATCTGTCTCATCTCCGCTAGCCAGCTAACTAGGCCTCTTAGTTAGCTAGTTAGTTTTTTTCTGTTAACATATGTTGTAAATTTATGTTGCGTGTAGCACCTTGGTCCTGGAGGAACGTTGTTTTGTTTCACTGTGTACTAACTGTATGTGGTTGAAGTGACAATAAAGCCTACTTGAACTACAACGATAATCCAAGTCACAAAGCGAATTCCCTGAAAATCTGCATTCCAAGCCGTGTCAAAAAAAAAAGCGACAAAACTTTCCCAACAACAATATTATCCAAATCACAAAGCAAAAATCAATAGATCTGATTTTTAAACATTTTTTTCTACCCCTGTCCCTTTAGGGGCTCCTTATTAAACAGGCATGAGAGAATTACTTTCCGAGTAGCTGAGTTTTACTTTTTGACATAAAATAAAGACATTCAGTTCGTATTTTGGCGGTGGGAGATTGATCCGGAAGTATCTCACACGATCTCGATTTTTCTTTCCCCTCCTATTTCCTGTTTTGATTTTTTTTTCCCCCTAAAGTTTTTTTTTGCCGTCCCATGTCCTGTTTTTTTTTTCTTCTTCTTTTTCTTTCGACCCATGTCCCATTTTTTTCCCCCTTCCTAATTCTTTTTTTTTTTTTTTTGTCCCTTTTGGGGGCTCCGTAAAAAAAAAAGTCTAAACAGTCTCTCTCTGTGTGTTAAACACTATTACTAACTGTACGTGTTATAGGAGTAGGGATTCGTGTACCTTTCTCTGCCGAGGCTCCTTTCTGGAGGATCTGGATGGCCCGGCGGATATCGAGGTTAAAGAGGGCCACGGAAGCGGCCCGCTCCCAATCACCCTCCTCCTCCAGAGACCTGAGGAACGGCTCAACGTCAACTTCCGGCCCTTGACTGATCCAGCCGCACAGCTGCAGGGCCAGGCTGCGTTCCTCGCTGTGATACTGCGCCACATCTGTCGGCTTCTCCGAGCCCTTCCAGCAGTGCCGCAACTCCGCAGTGCCTGAATGTACATGACACGTATGGAACACAGGTCTAGACAGGCAGGTCATGAAGTACGTATTACTACTTTCCTAAAAAAAAAATGAAAGCTTCTCACCAGAGCAGGATTTGACGATATTCTTGATGCCTGAATAGATCAGAGACTGCTTACTTCCCTGCTGTCTCTGCTCCATGTCCTCGGTGTACTGCTGCATGAGTGGGTCTTATATAGGAAACTTTTTACCGGACATACAACATCAGGAAGGTTAAAAATCAATGGTGTACAGGTAATCCCTGAGTTAAGACCATTCGAGTTATGAATTTCCGCAGATACGAACAGACCGCGGTTCGACTTCTGATTCAGTCGTGGAAGTAGCTCACTTGTATAGTACCAAAATAAATGCTGCATGAATGCATAAAATGTCTAAAGTTCGGTATATTGTATACATGCGTGTTCTTTGAAGGTTGATGGGGGGGTGGGGGGTTTCAGTGAATCAATCCGGAAGCACATTGATAGAAAACGTCTGTCCGGTAAATCTGTCCTGATGGTGAATAATCCTAACTTTGGAAAATTCCTCAAGGAGTTCACAGTCCGATACAGGGGGAAACAGCTCTGAGACAAAATGGCCTGTTACATTTCTCTGTGAGACTCATTTCCTTAGGTGCAGTTACAGTTCTTGGCCACATGATGGGAAAGGAGACAGAGATTTAGTCAAGTGGATTGGTATGCTTAACATTGTATATTCGTGTCATACATATAAGACTCACTTTGATGGACTTTGTAAATCCAACTTATGAACGTGCTCCCGTAACGGAAATTGTTCTTAAGTCGGGGACTACCTGTAGTTTACACCAGGCAAAGAATGAAAGGAAGTGTTAACATGTTTACTGATTGATCGTACATGCTACACTACAACAAAGCAGTCAGTACCAAGAAAAACCGAGGTTCGTTCCTATCTGCGGAATGTCCTTAAGTCGGGGACTACCTGCATAGACCTAGAATCACTTTTCAATATTACTGACTGGACATTTAACTTTCAGGATGTAATCATCATGATATTAAATGCCTTTTAAAGGATATAATGCAAGGTGTACCAGAGGGACCTGATCTGTGGGTCGTTCCCACCAGCCAGCACGTGGTTCCTCCATACCTGGACGGTGTCGTGGCCGTAGCGCGACTGAGCGCGCTCCCTCATTTTAGTGGCAATGTCCTTCTCGCCGTCTCCGACGTCTTCGGCGCACTCGTATAAGTGACGCCCGCACGCCCAGACAAGATCGGTGGTGGAGCTCCATGCCAGCGAGATGCGTTCGAACACGGTAAAGTCGCTCATGGCGCGATTGGGCGCTACCACCACCATGCGGTTTTGGGCGGACGGGTGCCAGGCGAAGCTGCTGATGACGCTGTCGGCACCACTGCCTGGTTGCACGCTGCGTTCGATCACGGTGGGCTCGCTTTCGTCTGAGCCGACGGGGCCCGTGGGTGTGTGCTGCATGTCGTACAGACGCACAACGTTAACGTCGCGTGTCAGAGTAGCCAGTAGACCGGTGCGCGTTGGGGACCATGCCACCTTGGTGAGCGGTTTGGCTTGGTCGGGGAGAGTGAAGGCCGGCTTCTCGAAGCGTCGCAGGTCCCAGATGGCCACCTGGCCCTCGAAGAAGGATGCCACGCGCTCGGGGAAGTGCGGATCCACCGCAACGCCCTGTACGGCTTTGGTGTTCACGAAGGTCTTCTGGCTGGTGTTGCGCAAGTCGAAAATGGCCAAATTGCGATGCATTCCGGCGAGCAGAAGCTTCGGGTGGTCACGCGGCAGCCAGCAGACGGACAGACATGCGTCATTCTGTCCGAGCTCATACAGAGGCTTGGTCACCACCATGCCAGAATCGGCATCTCCAGAAAGACGGAGCTTATCAGCTGGTATGGCCTCGGGAGAATACTTACTACTGATGTCCCAGATCAGAACAGAGAAATCCGCTCGATGCTTATCCAGCCCCGCGGCGAGCCAGTTGCTGTCCACCGGGTTCCATGCCAACGTATTGCACTGCCGCGCATGCTTAGGGACGAACTCCTTCCCCATCAGGTCCTTGCATTTGGAGTTGTGGCTCTGTCCGAGGCTCGTGAGCACCACCCGGCCGTTTGCCTGGCCCACAGCGAGCAAACACTCCGGCTCGTGCTTCGGGTACCAGGCTACGCATTTCATATACGGTGTGTCGGAGTTGATGGCCAGCAGTGTCGCTGCTGTCTCTTCGGATAACGGAAGCGCCCCAGCTTTGGAATCTGATGTCCCGACGGCGCCAATCCGGTACAAGCTCAGCTCCGAGTCGCAGATAACGAAACGATCTGCGTGATGCGGGGACCACAGGATGTCTGGCTTGGAAGCGCTCATCATGACAGGAACATCAAGTGGCCAGTGCTCGGTTTGTGTTTTTAGTTTGGGTTCTTCATTTCTTTCTCATCACACATGATGAGGAGGGTGAGGTCAGCTAGATAGTGTGCTTTGGACAAGTCAAGGTCAAGCTGCACTTGAAATCTGAAATTAGATAAGTAATTCTGCATTAGTAAATGTAAAATTTAATAAATGTAACATTCATTTAACTGAAACTAGCGCAAGTACCAGTCGTTGATAGGATAAGAATTTTTAAACATAGTTAAAAGTTTAAAGGTAAAAAATAATCTGCTGATCTTTAATGTAATCAGTCATATTCTTATTATTTCAGGTTGAAGCCCACGTGCATGTCTGTCTAACAAGTTACTTTCTGTACGGCAGAACTCTCTGTCTAATTTGTAATATTGGTAATGTCTGACTTATTAATACAAAAAAAAAAAATGTTGTAAGGTTGAGTTTCTTATGTCTTGTTTACACCAAGTTGTAGTTCTACTTCTTTCGTGGTCAGACAAATACACTCCCTGTTCGGTAATCGGAGAGTGAATCACAGATGAGAAATGGAAAAAGTAGATCAGATAAAGATGAAGTTTTGTCTTAAAACGACTCCAGCATGTTAAAATCCACTTATACCACTTCAGCGCTGTTATTTCAGTGAAAGAGAAAATATTAACTGATCCCAGTAAAAATATTCACATTAATAGCTTATTTTAAAGTAGATTATTAAATCTGGAACATAACTGTTCATAACATCGCTTTTACACAACAGTTTGATTTCAGTTAGTGCAGGTTAAACTTCAGGCAGATACTGCAAAGTACTGAAAGAAGTACTGCAAAAGTACTGAAATCACCCAAACAACCCTGATCAAAAGTTTACACAACCTTGAATGTTTGGCCATGTTATAAAAACACACTGGTTGACTGACACACACACACACAGATTTAAATGGCTATTAAAGGGACATTTCCACACCTGTGACTCACTGTGACTGTAATTAGTATCTGTGCATAAATAGTCAGTTAGATTCTCAGCTCATAAGGCGATGCACTGACTTGGGCGAATACTGCACTTGGATATGGAAGCCAAAAGAACTGTGTATGAAAGTAGCTGAACTTTATAAAGAAAGAAAAGGATATAAAAAGACTTGCCAGTCAATACTATTCAAACTGTGGTAAAGAGGTCACATTCAGGTAGACCAAGAAAGATTTCACCATCTACTGCCGGAAGAACTGTTCTGGACGCAAAAAAAAAACTGACAAACAACTTTGAGAGATATACAGCCTGCTCTGGAAAAAAAAAAAAAAAAAAAAGTTGTGTTGGTGTTTCAAGGAGAAGAATAAGGAGGTACTTAAAAACAAATGACCAAAAGTTCAAAAATATGGTGTCAAAAGTACACCACACCCACTGTAAGGCATGGGGGTGGATCTATTATGTTTTGGGGCAGTGTGAGCTCCAGTGGCACAGGGAGGGAAGGTGGTCAAAACTGATGGCAAGATGAATGTTATCAGAAAATACTGTAAAAGAAAAACAAAAGCTGTGCATGGGATGCTCTTGGACGTGACAATGATATAACTGGCAAAACTGACCCTCCAATGGCTAGAGCAGAAAAAGGTAAAGGTTCTGGAGCGGCCATCACTCCTCTGTCTCCTGACCTCAATATCATTGAGAACCTTTGGAGAGATTTCAGCCGTGCGGTTCATGCAAGACAACCAAAACATTTACAGGAACCGGAGGCATTTTGCCAAGAAGAATGGGCAGCTACGAATACCGCCTGAGAAAATTAAGGACATCAGGCACAATTATTACAGAAAACTGCATGATAACTTATGGTATGCAAACTTTTGAACAGGGATTATTTCCACAATTTTTCCCCCCATGTTTTGTTTGATGATAATGCCATCAGATAGATAGATAGATTTTATTTTTTTGCCTTGTCACTTATTTATTACTTAAGGTGTGCAAACTTTGTTCAGATGCCGTTTGGTTTACTAAATAAACAATGCCTTGTTTTCAATATCCACCAAAATCCAATTAAGTGCCAGTTAAACTAGTTATTCTATTAATTATAATATTCTATTAATAACGTTGCTGCCAAAGTGCTGAATCTTATTACCTGAATATCGCTACTCATTTTTTTTTTTAAAAGAAGAGAAATATTTAAACACAACAAAATAAGAAAACAAAAAATTCTACAGGACATTAAAATCCTTTACGATAGTTTCCTGTCCTTAATTTAATACAAAATCTTCCAGAAACTTCCAAACGAGCATTAGCATTAGTACTACGCTGAGTTAGCCGACTATGCTAACGACCCGGCTAGTTATGCTAACTCTCTGTGACACTGCGCTAGTTTAACGTCATTTAGAAGTTTTAAACCTTTCGGTCCCCAGTTTGTCTGCGAAATCACGTTCACTAGAAATGAATCCCGACTAAAATGCAACGCTGTTAAAGTTTAAACTCACACTTCACACACGAGCCCATCACTGTTTAGAAGTTGCCATGTTTACCAGACGCGCGCACGCGCCGTGACGTCACGTCACGTCACGCGCCGCTATCGCGCTTCAAAAGAAAAGTCAGCGCGAGAGACGTTTTTCATTTTTATTGATGTATATATAGCATTATTATTTGTGTACGTTTTGTTTTAGTTTTCCCCTTCCAGTCAGGAAAGTTTCGAAATTTTGGAAGTGTGGAAAATAATCAATAATAACGATGCCTTTAGTCTTCAAATAAAGTCACTGTTACCACCTCAGAATTATTTGGATTATTTTATTAATTCATATCAGAATGAACAGAAGTGTTTTATTCCACTTCGAACACCTTTGTTTTGTTTTGTGTGTTTTACACTATATGGACAAAAGTATTTGGCCAAGCCTGCAATATACATATACTTCAATATGGAGTTGGTCCCCATTTTGCAGCTCTAACAGCTTCCAATCTTCTTGGAAGGCTGTCCACAAGATTTTGGAGTGTTTCTGTGGGAATTCGTGCCCCTTCGTTCTGTAGAGCATTTATGAAGTCAGGGACTGGTGTTGGACGAGAAGGCCTGGCTCGCAATCTCCATTCCAGTTTCGTCCCAAAGCTGCTCGATGGGGTTGAGGTCAGGGCTCCATGTTCGGGCCAGTCAAGTTCTTCCACACGAACTCATCAAACCATGTCCTTATAGTCCTTGCTTTGTGCACTGGGGCTCAGGCATGTTGGAATAGAAAAGGGCCTTCCCCAAACTCCTGACACAAAGTTGGAAGCAATAGACCAATATGTATTTTGATTTTGATATGTATTTTGATTTTGACACATATTAAATGATGTAATTCAGTAACAAGAACAACACCATCAACAACAGCAACAGTCAGTTGTTATTTTAAGACATACCTACAGTAAAGGTCAGCTGTACTGGAACACTGTACTGTAGCTGTACTTGTAAGAATTTCGTGCCAAAATATTGTGCCATTATAGATCGTTATAAGGCCTGATTAAAACACCTGAATTAAAAAAAATAACATATTTGGCCAAATACTTTTATCTATACAGTGTACATCCATCCATCCATCCATCCATCCATGTAGGAACCTCTGTTGTTCAACTTGGGACCATGGTGACCATTGTACAGTATGTATTCCTATTATTACTGTCAATATTCCTATTATTACTGTTAGTACTGTGGTCAACATTCAAACACAATTTCAAAAACTATGGGTAATTAGGGAATACCAGTTAGCCTAATCTGCATGTCTTTTATGCTGTGGGAGGAAATTGTAGTACCAGGAGGAAACCCACAAAGCACGAGGAGGACAGGCAAACTCCATACACACAGACCCCGAGCCAGGAAGCGAACCCAAAGGCTGGATCTGCAAGGCGACAGTGCTAACTACTAAGCCACCATACTGCCACAGTTTAGTCCATATACATGCTTTATCCATTTGCAGTTACATTTAACGTTTTGGAATGTCCAATTTAGTTCCTCACAAATTTTCCAGAAAAGAATCCAGAACGGCATTTAGCTTAACAAGTCAGCGGAATTAATTCTGGAGGCGAGTTCTTCAGGTGAAAATTCGTATTACGATACAAATTTTTCCCATAAGAAATAATGTGAATGCAGATCGTCCGTTCCAGCCACCCCAAAACATTACCAATATTACAAAAACATATTACAACTCACATAGATTTCGGGTAACTTGATCATAACTTAGTTTAACTCTGACCCTGTATGACACACCTTTTGATCATCAACTAAATGTTTTTTTTTTTTTTTTTTGTCATTTATTTTATACCTTCTAGAACAATCCAGGAGAATTCAAAACTACGAATTAACACATATTAAATTATCTAATTCAGTAACAAGAACAACACCATCAACAACAGCAACAGTCAGTTGTTATTTTAAGACATACCTACCTAGTATACTAGACATACCTAGTAAAGGTCAGCTGTACTGGAACAGTTCTTGTAAGAATTTCGTGCCGAAATATTGTGCCATTATAGATCGTTATAAGGCTTTACAGAGCATAAGTAGCAGAAACTTTAAACTTTTGACTGGTAGTTTAAATATTCCACATTTTAAATATATACAACACTTTCCGTGCACATATCATGCACAAACATTTAGAAAGAGATGTGGATATGGATCAGAAAGATGTAACTGCATGAATGTTTTCAACTTGTTACAACCTGATGATCAAAATTCGCTAAAATTAACAGAAAATTAAGATCTTGCACAGCTTTGATGTTTTTATTTATAGGTGTTATAAATAAAAGTGTGATTCATCTAATATTACACAAAAAGTCATGTTAGATATGTTTTGCAGATTTCATAATTCATCTCATGAGTAGTATAAAGCTGTCACACATAATAATCTGCTAGCAATCACATGATGGGGGAAAAGTGTTAAAAAATTAGCATATGGCTTTTTTTATTTAATACTTCACCCCAGTTCTCTGCCCACAGACATTCAGTGTAGATTTATGGTTTTGTGCACTAAATAGCCATGATGTTTTGTTTCGTTTTTTTTTTTCCCCTCGAGTTCTTTCCATGCTGTGCTCCATTTCTGGCAGCACGATGTTCCGCTCAGGAAGCTCTCGCCCGCAAAGTCGAGGAACACAGACTTGCACTGTTACACCATGTTCAGAAACATGATTCCAGTTAAAACAAGTAGTAGGTGTGGCTATACAGTGCTGTGGAAGTGTATTTAATTATTATTATTATTGTGCATTAATCAATATCAGTACATAATTAAAATATAAATGGCTATCATAGTAAGTAACTGTTGCTGAACACAGTGTCCTTTAAAATGGCTCCCATATCTGGCTGAGGGCGCATGGGGTGATCAAAGTTTCCTGAAATTCCTTTTGAAAATCCAGATATAGGTTTTGTTCACAGATTTCTTCAGCCCAGTTGCCGAATGGATGCAGGTGTACTGGTGCTCATCACATGCTGTTATAGCTCAAGGTCGTCTTCCTGATCGTCTCTCCGCTCGATTTGCAGAGCTCGTAACCTTGACTAGTGCATGTGTTTTAGCTACAGGATGTTCAGCCACAACTTAGCATCCAAAGTGTTTAGGAGTAGTCATGGTTAAAGCACACTTTCCCCAAATACAGATTAAGGTCGAGGAAATGCTTTGACTGATGTTGTGGCCAAGGTTACATCTAGGATGTCAGCAATCAACACCTCAGCTTCTACTGATGTAAAGGCTGAGGCACAGCAAATTCAGTCGTTTCTGATGGACATGTATCCTTATGCTCCTGCGTTAGAGGTATGGTTTTGGGTGGATAAAGGGGCAAGTCTAGTCTTTGCTGGTGTTTGGAAAAGGGGGGTAAATACGCTGCCCCTGAGTCCTTGGTGCCATATTTGGCCCTAGACATTCAGTTTAGTACATGTTGGTGATCAGACAATAATTAACAGATGTGCTTCTACATGGTGGAACACTAAATTCCATGCACATGCATCTTATGTTGTGAAACTATGTGTTCTGAGTTATCAATAACACCATTGAAACACCAACACCCAAGCACATGCATTCCCTTTGACCTCGGTGGTGGATGAAAAATTCTCACACATTTGTTGATGAATGTTCAATGGAAGCTTCATTGTCCTTAAATAAGGAGTAAGAGACTGTGTTTTTGGATGGGTGTTCACTTGGGAAGTGATTATAGTATGTAAGATAAGCTTAAGATAAGCCAGGTTTAATCTTGCTTTCATGAATGTATGGATCTATTTTTAATTTTGTATCATATTTAATATACATATGACACAGACCCAGTTGACTTATGTTCACATGATGTCCTTGATTACATTTTTACTTCTATTGTTTTTTCCTTCCTTGTCCTTGGCTTCACATGTGCACACCTCAGCATAAAAATGGAAGAAATACAGTAAGGTTGTTTTGCATGTCGTGTTTGGACTAAACTGCCCAGGCCGACTGATTCGCACAATAAAATTCTCTTCTCTTGTTGAACGCTGGCACCGAGTCTCCTGAACCTGAATATAAAAAAGTTATATAGAGGATTTACAACAAAATCACACAAAAGATGAAAGTTAGAATAACTTTGATTATAAGGTGTTGGAATAACGACAAATGAATTCCCTTAACACAATCTTGCAAAAAAAAAAAAAAAAAAAAAAACTGAATACCAACATTTACTGTACTGTACACACACATCCCTAGTACCTTAAGGTCATGAATCCTGATTGGAGTATAGAATGTAGTATTATATTCATATCCCTATGGCTACTACATTCTATACTCCAATCAGGATTGATTGATTATCGACTCAATAATTAGATGTGGTTGCCAGGTTTTTAGTATTTCTCCCACCTGAGCTACTGTTGCAAAAATGATTATATATAATTTATTTATGTAATCATCTTTGCAACAGTAGCTCAGGTGGGAGAAATACTAAAATATATATATATATATATATATAATTTATTTATGTAATCATCTTTGCAACAGTAGCTCAGGTGTGAGAAATACTAAAAACCTGGCAACCACATCTAATTATTGAGACGATAATCAAATAATATTTAAAGGGGCACCAGATTAATCAGTAATAATATTACTATTGTATATAGTATTATTATTATTATTATTATTTAAATTATTGTTGTTGTTATTCTTGATAGATTTTATATAAAAATGTAATTTATATATTAAATGCATTATTGGGCGTCTTAATGTTTCTTATAATAAGAATTAAATATTATTAGACTACACAGTAAAATGATTTAGCAATGATTATAAAATCGTCTTGTGTGTTTCTTTTTCTCTGATTCCAATGATCTGGCAACCATGTAGATGTTGACAAGAAGTCAGGAGCAGGACAGTGTAATAACCTCCTGCACCATGACCATGCCAGATCCATGTGAGCATGTGACAGGGTTATGGATGGATAATCACTCACTTATGCAGGATACAAAAGGTAGGAAACAAAATTTTTATTCTGAAGCCACTGATGACTTCAGCATCTTGTTCCAGGTTTTGTGCATGCACGTTTTTTATGGCTTTAAAGATAAAATAAAAATAAATAAAAATAAAAGTGTATGAATAACTAGTTTTTTTTTTATCGTTCTTATGAATAAAATGTTGTGCCTGGATCATAATCTTGGACAAATCTATTTTCTAAGAATGATATCTGGAAATGCCATTAGTGCAACTTTGTTGCTTTAGGACAACTGTCCGGAGAAAAATGTTTTCACAGTATATATTTATTACTTATTACATTGATTACTTGAGGCATATTTATATGATATGTTAAATAAGACTGAAATTGTTTCTGTAAAATAAATAAATAAATAAATAAATAAATAAAAACAGTTCAGTACAGAAAAACAAACTTACAGTCTGAAGATATTGTAAAAATAATTAATATAGTTGGGTGTTTGTTTAGTTTTGCATTCTCTGTTTACCTTTCCAATATATATACAGTATAAGGCTATATACCCTAGCCTTGTGCCCTTAGTTCCCTGAGATAGGCTTTAATATAGGTGGAGATAATGGATGAATGAATGCATGACTTAAAGTGTTCTATTCCTTAATTATCTATAAAAAGGTCTTAAAACTGGTTTTAGGTGAGATATAATGTTTAAAGGTGAAATCGTGCATAAGAAGTGATTCGGATGGTGACACTGTGTATAGTATTATTTATTTTATTTTATTTTATTTATAGGCGTAAGACATCATCTTGACTCACAGATGACCTTTCGGTCACCCTTTAGGGGAAAAGTGTATTTTTTCGGTCAGACTATGCCTTTAACCCATTCGCTCTCCTTCCCAGGATAAGCATGAAGGCCAGGCTGTGGAGTGTGACGCTGATCGGCTTTGCTTTGTTATTCCTTACACACGACGGCCAAAGTCAGACCGGAAGGGACAAAACTAACAACCTGACCGCAAAAGATGTAAATGGTAACTAGAAGTTGTGTACTTTTTGTATGACCCACATTTATAGATTTAGATTTCTGGGTTTGTGTGGTGTTTCAAAAACCTGCCTCTAGGAACAGATGTTAAAATGATCGCCACCCACGCATGTTCTTCCTGTTCATCCTGTTCATAACCTTTGGATTGGATTTTTATGTCTTCCATGAGCAGTGCTGCCGTGTGCTCTGGAGCTGGCCTTCCTCCTGGACAGCTCGGAGAGCGCCATGTTGTACGGGTTTGAGAAGGAGAAAGGCTTCGTGCGCTCGTTCGCTGAACGGATGGTGAACGTGCAGGTTCCTGGCTGGGCCCTGACGCACCGCCTCGCTGTTCTCCAGTACAGCAGCTCTGTCCTTATCATGCAGAGGTTCTCCGAATGGGATGGACTGGAGAAGTTCCTGAAAGGTGTGGGCAACATGCGTTACATCGGACAGGGCACGTACACGGCCTACGCCATCAGGAACGCCACCGAGCTCTTCGTCCACGAGACCGACGTTAAGAACGCCAGGGTGATGCTGCTCATGACCGACGGCTCCGACCATCCACGGAGTCCTAACAGCCTGACTGCCTGCGCTGAGGCCAAAGCTCACAACATCACACTGTTCACCATTAGCTTGTCATCACAGCGCAGCCATAAGGCCAAACTGGGAGCCATGGCTAGCGCGCCCATGCAGCGGTTCGTGCACAACCTCAACGATCCACACCTCGAGCAGAAACTTCTTCAAGAGCTTGTAAGCTAAATGATAGGGACTTTTATATATATATATGTGTGTATGTATATATATAAAGTACAAAAAATGATGCACCGGCTATCACACAACCCAGTAGTCCTTTATTTTTTATGTTTTATAACAGCATGCCATATACAGTATACTGTAAGCTATATGTCTTACATAATCTCAGTAGTAGGTGCTAATGTTAGCATACGTTATTATACATTAGCAGTATTATCGTCTAATTACTACTTCTCATGAGACATGTGCGTTTTAATCAGAACCTCTATGTTATTAGTAATCGCTATCAGCATTATAGAATTTGCATCTAAAATAAACAAACCTGCAGTATGTAGTTTACACACTAATAATAGTCGTCTAAAATAAAATGTGATGATTAAAAAAAAAAAAGGGAGAGAGCCGTGAGAGATGAAGTCGCCACAACAGCGAACATTTTCCTCGTAAAGTTATATAAGTGCCACATATTAAAAGATCGAGTCTGAAGCCACAATGACGTGCTGTGTTTAGGACCATTAAAAATTCCAAGTGGAAAATCGGGCCGCGTTACAAAAGAGAGGATTTAAAAGTGGGTGAAACATTCCAGAGAGAGATGGAAAGATAGAGAGAGATAAAGAGAGAGATAGAGAGAGAGAGAGAGAGAGAGAGAGAGAGAGAGTTTGCTTCATGTTAGGGATGTAAACAGGTTCACCGGGTTTCTGGTTTAGACCCAGTGGGCAGAAATGAAGTCACACAGTTGTGACTTCATGATCCAATTTAATATTTCATATTCACGAAATTGGAAATAGTTTGCAGATTTATTAATAAATTATCAGTAGTATTTGTTTTAGTTTTTGCCTGTCTGTTATATTTGTTTACATTCTCCATCATCCAGGTGAGGTTTTCTGGAAGTTGAGTCAGGTCAACTGTAGAAACGTTTCACTGCTCATCCAAGTAGCATCTTCAGTTTGACGGAGGATGGTACGTTCTCCATATTTGAGTCATCCAAGGTCAGAGGGTACTGCCCTGTCTGAAAAGGCTCGTTACGTGAACTGAAGACGCTACTTGGATGAGTAGTGAAACGTTTCTTGTGCAACTTCCACACAGGCTGTCCATTAGGTTTAAAACAAATTGAAGGAGGAAGAATTAGTGCTTGATGTGTCCTCCACACCTGGATGCGTGTACCAGCCGACTTAACGAGTAACCAGAAAGGAGACACACGGGCACGCAAACACTTTAGTTGATTCACAGAAGAAAACAGAGCGTTCAAGTTTTTCAGCCTTGTGTCACGTACAGTTGTTACCGAGGTACGAAGGTAATTAACATGTTCAAGTGGAATTAGTCATACAGAGACTATGAGACGAACAGACGAGAGGACGCACACTAGCATACGCCGGTTGGACAAAATGGTTCCAGCGAGCTATAGATACTGTAGTATTGCCTTATTAGGAATGAGGAAGCACAAAGAGAGCCTGATTTATGGACGTATGACTTAGAACAAAGAGAGATGTAAGAGATAGAGTCCGCAAAACATCCACAAGGGAAACCGTACACTGTCGTTGGTGCTTTGCAGCATAAACCAAATTTTAGCTAAAGCATGAAACCGTGTTTCCGATTCAAACTAACCTGAAATTCACACCGTGATTTAATTCATAGCTTCGGGCGCTCCATAGCGCTCTAGTGCTGGGACCTCCAAAAAGTAATCATTTTGTTGAATTTCATTCTTCAGCATTTTAAAGCAGAGTCATCCGTCATAATTAGGAGGAGAACCTCCACGGAAAGACTCCAAGTGCTCATACAGTAGAAGCGCTGTTCAGCGGCATCAGTGCGTCCCAGGTTTACGGCAGAACCTTACAGAATCTTCTGTCCCGTAACAAACCCAAAAAAAAACATTTTTAACAAACCGAATTTAATATTATTAGTTACCAACGAACCGACGTAGCACGTTCACACCTGCACTGCAGTG